>JADRCD010228253.1:0-11058 GCA_019843815.1 Montemys delectorum | reverse complement strand
TATATATATATATATATATATATATATATATATATATATATATATATTTAATATGTCTGCTTAGGTACTTATGATAGATATTATCCTGACCAATGCCACTTTTTCACTATAGAGAGATTAAAGATTAGTGTCTGTTCTTATATAGTAACAAATCTTAACACTGAGCATGTTTCTTTATGCCCTTTGTGTCTTATTATTAAGCAACCATAATATGTCTGGGGAAAATGGTCTTATTGGCTAGTATGTACCCATTATCCCATAAAGGTAGGAACTTCAAGTGTAGACTTGAGTTATCCCAAATATTCCAGGAGCATAAGCTGAGACTAAGGACAGAATGATGCTTGTTAAGAAGGGAAATGAACAGGAATGGTCAAACACAATGACAAAGCCATAGGATGCCCTACCCTGTAAAAGTTATTACATAAAAACAAATCTTTCATCTTTTCAGCAAGCCATCCAGTCAATATTTTGGAGTCACATCAGTAAGTGAGACAATGAACCTATTCTCTTTAAATAAATTCCCTGGAGTATTTACTTAGATAAACACATTCTAAAATATTATTCTTTTTTCTAAAGATTTATTTATTATAAGTAGGTACACTGTAGCATTCTTCAGAGACTCCAGAAAAGGGTATCAGATCTCATTATGGATGGTTGTGAGGCACTATGTGGTTGCTGGGATTTGAACTCAGGACCTTCAGAAGAACAGTCAGTATTCTTAACCACTGAGCCATCTCTCCAGCTCCTAAAACATTAATCTTAATTAAAACAAAACCATATAAAAATATGAATGCATGATATAAGGTTCAGAAATAAAATGAAACAAGATACTTGAACAGAAAGTGAATTTCACAGGGTTGGAGGGTAGCACTAAGGGCAGCTCACAGGAAGGAAGATGGCTCAGGCTCATGACCTTTGTTTCCACAGATGTCTGATGAAAGCAGCCGTAAGTATCTATAGGAAGACTGGTAACACTAAAGTGTAGTCACTGGCTCACTGATCTTTTTGACCAGTTCTAATTTGAACATTTTTCATAGTTTAGATTCACATAATTGGGACTCATGTTTTAATTTTTTGTTAGCTTAATGACAATCATCAGTTCATAGTAACTATCTGCATAGCTTAGTAGAATATTTTTAATTCTGATAACCTGGGAACCATAACAATGGCATGATTCTTTTAAGAAAAAAATAAATGAAAAGACTATCTGTGGGAAGAAATTATAGCTAATAGGAGTTTTTGACAAGAAAACAGTGCATTGATGCCGCCAGTTAAGACCAGTGAAAAGTTCCATTTATCTTACATAATGACTGCCAAATGTGTGGGAAAATGAACCAGAAAGTAGAGTTCCTACATAATAGTACACTCACCTATGCATTCATGAGAGAGAGAAAAGTAATATAGCAGGTGACTTAGGTTTCAATTATTTACAATGCGGTTTGTTTTATGGATACATTAAGTAATCTGTTTTGCTCTTTTTCTTTCTATCTCTATATCTCTATCTCTTTTATGAACAAGAATGAAGCCAAGAAAGTTCCTGTATAATTAATTATCATATTTGTAAGAATCATGGATATGTAAGGAAAAGTATTGAATGCTCCAAAAGAAATATATTATAGTTGTCAAAATAAAAAAAGAAAGAAAGAAAAGAAGTGTAGATGAAAATAAAGGCTCACTTAAAATTTACATTAGGATATCATTGTCACATCCAGGGCTGTGTATCATAATGATAAATCAGACAGACATATTTCATCATATTAATTATGATTAATTAAGTAGAAATACTTAATTGAGGAGATGAATTTGTAATTACAGGTTATGGGAATTAGTAAGAAGACAATAAAAAACAATTATCCACAGCTAGCTTAAATAGTTATAAGGGACATTTGGGTTTGATGATAAATCCATCTTAGACTATGTATAGATACACTGTCAGAGGAAGCTTGGCAGGGGTAAACTTTTATGTTAAGGTTTAAGGGAAGATTAACCACTCACAGGAAATACACTACTGGGGGGAATCTCTCAAGGAATGAAAACACACTTAATAGTAAAATGCTTACTATATTCTTGTTTTATAGAGAGTGAAACAGATGCCAAACCCCTACACTATTGCTGATGCCAAGAAATACTTTCAGGCAGGAGCCTAGTATGGCTCTCCTCTGAGAGGTTCTGCCAGCATGTGATTAAGACAGATGTGGATACTCACAGCCAATCATTGAACTAAGACCAAGAACCCTAATGGAAGAGTTAGGAGGACTGAATGAGCTAAAGGGGATTACAACCCCAAAGGAAGAGCAACAATATCAACTCACTAGACCCCACAAAGCTCCCAGGGACTAAACTACCAACCAAAGAGTGGTTTAGTCCACGGCTCCAGCTACATATGAAACAGAGCATTGTGTTATCTGACATCAATTGGAGGGGAGACCCTTGTTCCTGTGGAAGTTTGTTGCCCCAGTGAAGGGGGATGCTGGAGGGATATCAAGGGAGTGGGTGGGTGGGGAAGCACTCTCTTAGAGGCAAAAGGAATGAGGGATGCAGTGGAGGGTTTGCAGAGGGGATACTGGGAAGGGGGACAACTTTTGGAATGTAAATAAATAAACTAATTAATAAAAAAGGGAAAAATGAGTGAATGCAAAAGATAAATTGGTATGAGAATCCATGGAGGAAGGTCATGAATTACAAACTCTACTAACGAACATTTTTGAATTTTTTCTTTTTTCTACTGTAAATAGAAAGTATTGTGAGACCTTATTGAGAGAAATCAAGATTATGTTAAGGATATTAAATGTTTTTTTTTCATTTGTTTGTCTATCTGTTTTTCTGTTTTTATGAGACTGAACTGTCGGTGGGCAAAGTATATCGTACTATTCCTTAGTAGGTATCATTAATAGCACATGAAAGCTAATTACAGTTTAGACAAGATTAGGGGCAGTAGAAATGTAGACATGTAGATGAGTTTGATATAACTACCCAGTAAGTTCCTAGTGATTTCCTGGATGAGCTAGGCATTGAGAATAAAACAAAGACAATCTTACATTCTAATGTAAGGAATCAAGTATATGTCACATTTCTTAAACTAGCAAGAACAATTAGAAACAGGTGCTCCTGTTTCTAGACACTTTGAAAATCTGTTTTGTTTTCCTTCCTTGAGGAAACTTGGAGCCTCTCTGAGTTTGAAAGACTGGCTAAAGAAATTTGTCAAATTAAAAGAAAATGTTTAAGTATATAACAATGGATGTTGTAAGTTGTTGGTTTTATACGACATAATAAATAAAAGTCTAAAAAGAAATAAAAACTTTGGAATTCAGAAGAAGTCAGAGTCAATTTTGATGTACTCACAGTATGAAATAACAGCTACCCACTTAGTGGCAAAACACCCTGGCTTTATATAAACTGTCTTTGTTCCAGCGGCATGACTGCTGATGAGATTTTATAGGCAGATACACCAGAGGAAGACTGATCATTTTTGTCAGAGGTGTAAACTCAACTAATGCCGCTGTCATTTCATTTAAAAGAAGAGAATGAATAATAGCAGTGCTTTGCGAAATTCCATAAATGAATGCTTACAGTTATTTCATAGTATCAGACGTTCATGTGTGTTATGTCTTGACAATAGCTTTCAGAATAAACAGAGAAGGGAGACATATCCATTTCTGAATTTACTTCTGTTTTCTCTCAGTCTTCTATTTAACTTAGAATGTAATACATTTATTTTTAATTGAAGAGACTGATCTTGCAATATTTTGCAGTTAACCTTAAACTCCACTGTTTGCTCCAATTAAGTGGAACTAGATACAGCTGACTTGAAGCACTGAGGAATTCCAAGCATCATAGCTTGCTGAAAAAGCAAAGGGTGAAGAAAATGAGAGCTAATGTGTGGGGAAACCACAGAAGAGATATGCCCGTACACTAGGACTGGCAATGTCTCCAGCCTTGGTTAGACCATGCTTTAGAGGAGCATACAGCAGGATGCTTAAACATGCACTTGCTTTCACATTACCCCCTTCTTTCCCCATAACAATGCCTTTAAAATGCTATGATAGAGAATGCCAGAAGCTGCTGGGTACCACTTAGAATCATACTGAGTATTCTTACAACTCACCTTCGTATAACATTATATAAATTTCCATAGGGAAAACATTGTAGTCTCCCTTTAGAATCATTGAAATTGTTTATATTGAATGGTTATAGATTGAAAAATCATTTTTTTCTTCTGAGCATTGAATCAGGTTTTACATAGTAAGTCCTTGTCATTTTCAAACAATCCAATATACACCATTGAATTAACTCTTGTAATTAAATGGATCAATTGCCATTTCTATTTATGCATTCTCCAAAACAATTTTTGCTCCTGTAGCATGTTTCAGATAAAGCTGCTTGGTGAATAAAATAAAACTCGACTATGAAAGTAGGAGAGACATGAGCTCTTAGATAACACTCTTCAGTTTTATAAGGCACTAATAAAATCTGAATGCCTATAACTACCTTTAGCAAATTTGTTTTTTTTTCTCTTAGATTACTTAATCCTAGAAAGTTTAGGAACTTCAAATGTTTCTAGAAAAATGGAAAGAATGAATATCATAAATATATATATATATATTTATATGTGTTGACAGCATGCATGGCATCACAAAGGATCTGATTCTCAATGCCTTTCCTTCAAAAGATAATGAATTTGGGGAATGTCTTAGTTAGGGTTTGACTGCTGTGAACAGAAACTATAACCAAGGCAAGTCTTATAAAGACAACCTTTAATTAGGGCTGGCTTACAGGTTCTGCCCATTATCATCAAGGAGGGAGCATGGCAGCATCCAGGCAGGTATGGTGTAGGAAGAGCTAAGATTTCTACATCTTGTTCTGAAGGCAAATGGTAGAAGACTGGCTTCCAGAGAACTAGGATGAGGGTCTTAAAGCCCAGGCCCACTATGACACATTTCCTTCAAAAGGGCCACACCCACTCCTAGTAGTGCCATTCCCTGAGTCAAGCATATTCAAACCATCACAGGGTATATTTTATCTGTGTGTCCTTAGGCTTACACTACACATCTTTCTAGGCAAAGACCTAATATTCATTGTGTAAGGAGATAAACGTCTCCTGGAATTTGTCTTCTGATTTCCGTATGTACATGTATGTCCCCAACACACATACATACATGCAAATTCATTCATCCAGTTATTCATTCATTAGTTAAAAGAGGTATTTTTGGATATTCACATTGCATGGTGATGAAGAGGGGTGATATTTCTCATTGCTTTTCTTCTGCACAATAACCTCCTTGTGTTTGTACCTAAGATAAAAGCCCAATATACAGGAGCTCAGCATCAGCTCATCATTGCCAATGTTTCAATATTTTTATGTGGAAAGACCTTTTCATTCATTACTAATCACAGACTAATATAATCAAGTTTATATTAGATGTTCTCATTAAAGAAAAACTTAAAAATGTATTATGCCTTCAAAACACAGAGTAAGATATTTCTTGATGTGTAAACCAATGGTACTTATGCATACCACTTACACAAAATGTTTGAGATGGGAATTGCTGATTGGAGGCAAAAGCTTGTGGTAGTGGACCATAAACTACTTCACCATGTATAATACTTCAATGTATCTTTCTTAAAGACTAAGATTCAAAGGACAAAGGGAAATGCGTTTCAAAATATTTAACAAGCAAGATTTAAAAATAAGACAATATAAAAATTCATTATATTACAGAATAGAATTCACAAAGCCATAATAAATAACATGGGGGCACTGTGAGACTCCTCATTATACCCACAGGAAGACGAGCAGATCTACTGGTGAACAACTTGCCATCTACTTTAACACATCTACTTTACACCCTTCTTTAATATGGTGAATATGTAGCCCAGTCGCTAGCATTTGCTCAGCCCTCAAACATCCATTGGTATTTAGCATGATACCTTTCTATACCTTTATATTTTCCCTTATCAAAGTATGTTATAACTGAAAAGAAGTAGGAGAATCAGTGTTCTTCAGAAATGAGCACTCTAAATCTAATACTAAAGGGTCAGCCCTAAAAAATAGATACATGCAATACTCAATCGACTCAGAAGGTTTTATATATTTACCCTCAGCCACCTCCATCTCTTCTCTTTTTGTCTCTGCCTGTCTGTCTGTCTGTCTGTCTGTCTGTCTGTCTGTCTGTCTGTCTGTTTTTTTACATACATACATACACACAACATACAACAAGAAGCCTAATATGAGGAGTGGGGGGAGGGGAAAGAGTAATTATATTTTTATTAGTTTAAAAACAGAATCAGGTCCTTGAGTACAACAAACCACCAATGGAAACTCATACACATTAACTGATTTCACATCAGTGATCATTCACACAGCTCCTGTTGCTTAACATCCCATATAGATAGCATTCATTGTGCTAGGCAGACAAGCATGCTGCACAATAGATTTTCTAAGTCTCTGCCTCATCACTCAGCTCACAGAAACACTTAAAGCTTAAGGACTGGGGAAACATCCTTTGTGCTTATACAGGTCTTAGGTATAAAACTGCTATGTGAAAGCATTCCTCCAAACTTGACCAACATTTGCAACAACATTATTCTTTCATATTTTACTATGAGGCCCTTTATACTCTCCTACACTATCCTCCAACCTGGTTCTCATTTCCTCAGTCAGTAGTATGGATATCTCCTAACTTCTTCAATTTTTACTCATACATACTCATATACCCTCATTTCTGATTGCCTACACAATGCTAGGTTAGAATGAGCTATCATATTGCTAATATACATAATTGTTTACTAATAAAAAGGTATCCAAAGCTGGATGCACTAGTGTTATGTAATGAGAAAATTCCATGGGCCACAAGTGAAAAATCTCTCTCTCTCTCTCTCTCTGTGTGTGTGTGTGTGTGTGTGTGTGTGTGTGTGCGTGTGCGTGTGCGTGTGCATGTGCATGTGTGTGTGTGTGTGTGTGTGTGAACATGGCCTTTAACTAACTGTGTAACTGAGTATCAATTTTTAGTAAAGGTGAATTTTTCGTTCTCTTATATAGTTATAAATGAGTACATGACCTATTTAATTAAGTGCTATTTTATAAGCACTATAATTATGAATACATTTAGGTTTTAGAACACAGAATGATATAGGCAAGGAGATAAAGACTATTGTTGAAAAGTATTCTAAGTATAAAAGAAACTGACTTGTCTGTAGATATGGTATTCCCAAATTTTTAAATAAATGTGGTTTATGTAGAAATTTAAGTATAATGTGGTTATATTCTTTTCATTTTACACATATCTACTGTGGATGGCTTCTTTCTATTTCATATGTCAATGTATGAATATAAGCACATATGTATGCATATATTTGTCTATCCTAATTGCCTTCATTAATAGAAATACATTTTAGGATGTAAAACAATTTTAACAGAAGCAGCGGAAAGGGTATTTGTCCCCTTGATTTTGAAATAATACAGTTCTTCCCTGCTGTATTTATGTAAATGATGAGATTCTAAAATAAACAAAGAGAATGTTCTGGCTGCACATCAACAGAATGCCTGCAAGCAAACCACCATGACAGGCGCATCATTTTTAGACTATGGTAAACACAAATGTAGCATGTGGAAAATTAACCCAGCAGACAGAGTCAAAAGAATTAGGTTCTACACAGGCTTCTATGTGCTTTTGAAAAGTTATCTTGCCCTCTGTACCTCAATTTGTTGGCTGACTGGTTGATTTGTATTAACTAAACATTGAGGGAGTTAGTCCATTTTACATCTAAAATATATTTAGGTGAACTAACACCCCACTTGGTGTACTCTTAGTTAAAATACAATAGTATATAAGGCATGCCTTACTATGTATCTCCCTCTAGTTGGAAGTAACTTGACATTGTTATAAAAACATTTGGAGTTTGTTTAATGACAGTAGTTTTTAACCTAATTTTAAGGTACTCAAATAGATATGACTGAGGTATTTAAGTGTTTTTACACTCTTAAGAAGTATATAATCCAATAACACCACTTAACAGATGTCCCCCCCCCCCCGACACACCAATAACAATCCCACAAACCCAACAGTAGCAAGATCGACTCTCAAAAGACAGACACCAGACACTGAAGCTTTTTGTTCCATCATGATGAGACCTTTACACAAGTTAAAAGGGACCTTGTTAAATTTCATTCTGAGTATCTAGGGGTACATTTTTGAGTTTTCTGAGAATAATAATCATAATGTTTGTCAAGAGCCGATCTGTTCTCAGCAGAGCCAAGCTCCTTTTCTCTGAACCCTCTCACCCCAGGGAACATCTCTTGCTGCTTAGAGAAGAGAGCAGTGGGGACATGGGAGGCCTGCACCTGTTTGTCACTGTTATCAAACGCAGCCTGGGGCTTCCCCCAGCAATAGAGCTCTGATTTCTAAACCACAGAGCAGCATCTACTCTCCCAAAGAAATTTCTTGTGTGCAAGCAGAGGTTGAACAGCATGCTTTCTTTCTAAGAGAAAAATGAATGTGTCCTTTCCCATCTTAGTTCCAGAATAGGGCTATCCTTTTCAGGGTTGGCCCTATGAATAAAGCTGTACCATCATCCTGCAATTGTCTTTACTTGAAGAAGCAAAACATATATTACTCATGACAAGAAAACAATATTAATATCCATCAAAGCTGAGTTATATAGAACAAATTAAGTGAATCATATGGAGTTTTCATAGGTTTTATCAAGATTTTTAGAAATACAAATTAGTTTTATATGAAACAGATTTAAAAAAATTTTTTTTTTCAGAACATAGTCTCCTAATCTGAAAATCCTGAAAGAATACCTTAGACATTGATTGGGAATCACCCAATGCTTGAGTCCAGCCTGTGGTAATTTGGGCAAAGATTACAGGGGAGAGAATTTGTAAATATCTGCCTTTAGTGTAAGCACAATGTAGATGCCCTCATAGTTTAAAATTACTGAATTTATTAAATTTATTTAATTATTAAATATGTATTTATTATTAAAAGTGTATTATAAGTAAGAAAATTAAAAACAAATAAAATAGGTACTCATTCACTTCTGTACTATTTTTCTTAATTATTTCTTCTGATTAGGTTGTCATCTCCACATCTGAATAAGTGACCTTAAGCTGTTGACTTTTACCTTGACAGATATCCCTATAGGCATAAACACAGAAGGCAAATGTTTACATTGAGAGAGAATGTGATTGTATGGCTCATTTGTAATTTGCTCATTTACTCTTTGTCTCTTGGCAGAATGCTTCAGAAAAAAGGCACGTGTTTTAAAGCATAAAAAAAAAATTTGAAAAAGAAAACCAAAGAATTTCTTGCAAGACAGAGCCTAGAGCATTTTGACAACATCAAATAAAACCCCTGCAGCATGTTCTCCCTATGCTGTGCCTTTGTACACTCATTTCAGCCTGTGGGCACATTTCCCATGGCACACAAAAGGTCTCAGAGCCATGTTGATAGACATAAACACATATGGATTGCTCATTTGCCATTCTGTCTAAAAAGTCCCATACAAATACCCCTAAAGTTGATTTTATTTGAAAACAAATTCTTGAAATATCATTTTGACCATAAGTAGATTTTTTTGTTTTTTTGTTTTAGTTATAAGTCAATGACACAGTATGCTTGGTCTTGATTATTAATAATAGTTAAAGACTGCTCACAGTGTCATATATGAAAATGTACACATCTACACACACAAATCTACAGACACATATATTTTATAGTCCTATGTTCACACATGTTTATTCGTAACTCTTACTCTGTGAGTGTGTGTATGTGTGTGTGTGTGTGTGTGTGTTTGTGTGTGTGTGTCTGTGTCTGTGTGTTTGGTATGTGTGTATATATGACTGTGAGTTTGAGTGTGGTGTGGTATATCATGTAAGAACATTTATATAGATGCCTGAAGTAGATATCAGGCATTTACTTCAGTCACTCTCCTTTTATTTATTGGTTTGTTTACTTACTTACTTAGTTAGTTAGTTAGTTAGTGAGTGAGTGAGTGAGTGAGTTAGTTAGTTAGTTAGTTAGTTAGTTAGTTAGTTATTGATTGAGACAGCAGCCACTGAACCAAGAACTGTCAGATTCAGGTAGATGTCCTGGCAAGTCAACATCAGGGATCCGTAAGTGGCAAATTTCCCTTTCTTAGGACTACATTATGTGCCATAATGCAATGATTTCACAGGGAAGCTGGGGATATGAACTCAGGTTTTCATGCATGCATCATGTGGTATTTATTAGGAATGAGAAATGTACCCCCCAAACCCCATTGTCTCAGACATTTGGACTCTACTTTGTGTCACTATTTGCAAAGTTTATACAGCTCAGAATTGCTAGAGGAACTATGTCACTGGGAACACACATTGAAATTTGTAATCTTCCAGCCATTTCTAGTTTATTTTCTCCACTTTCTGTTTGAGGATTACTATGTGAGCTCTCAGCTTCATGTCTCTCTACCATATGAGCTGCTTGCTGACAAACTTCTCTCCCAGTCATAAAGGGATATTGTTCCTCTGGAACCATAAACACAAATAATTTTTTTCTCATTAAGCTGCTATGCTCTTGCTTTTTATCATAGCAACAGTAAAGAAACTGAAATCCATGGTAAACAATTTGCTGTTGACCCTCTTCCCAGGTTCCTATTTTTAGATTATCTTAATGTCTATATCTTTAATCTTTTTGTCTTTGGCTAAATTTTAGGTATGTGTTTGTGTTTGTTTTCATTTCATAATCTGAGGTTGATAAAACATGTTATTCTTATGGATTTGTCCTGAAAATATTACCTTATAGAAACTGCTTCATTTTCCTAACATAAAGAATAATCTCCCAGATACTATATCCTTTTTCAAAGTCCCATAATTCAAATAGTTGAGGCAGGGATATACATATATTGTTATGAATTTTAAATAGTTATCTGTGCATGCTCTAAGATTCATAGGCATTGTGGCTTCATATTAGAAACAATTTGCTCATGCAATAAAAACTATTACACATATTAGGTAAAGTTTGTAATGGTTCAATGCAATTACAGACTAATTTATCAACTGCCTTATTTGTGAAACAT
>JADRCD010228252.1:0-13150 GCA_019843815.1 Montemys delectorum | reverse complement strand
GGGGGGGGGTCTCATCATGTAGCTCTCTGGGTAGCCTGGAACTCACTGTGTACCAGGCTGGCCTTGAATTCACAGAGATCTGCTTGCCTCTGCCTCCCAAATGCTGGGATTAAAGGCATTTGTCTACCCCATCACTTTGGAATTAATAGTTCTCACTGTGATTCCCATTCTTACTGTGGGCTTTATGTATTGGTTTCCTGTAGACTTGTTAGCACTCGATGATATCCTAGGTAATTAAGTTCACATTTCTGAGCTCCTAAATTCAAGTTTCTGAACTTTGTCACACCTCATGAAGATAAACATTGCAGTACTTTAAAATAAATTACTTGGCCCCTCTTTTGACAGAAGGGGTACAGTAGGTCGTGTTGAGTCTGAAAGAGGTCTAGTTACTGACTTGACCAATATAGTCCCATCAATAGAACCAATACTGTTCACTCATGAGACTAGCTAATGCAAAACTATGCTCCATCCCCTCATTTAGGACACTCACTTCTTCATCTTTATTTTTATTTATTTTTTACTGCTTGTTGAACCTAAGACCTACCACCAAATGCCCTACCACTGAGTTATATCCTCAACCTTAAACAAAATCCAAAACCAATCTCAAACCCTGCAGGGGTAGATGGATCTCTGAGTTGAAGGCCACCCTGGTCTAGATAGAGAGTTCCAGGATGGCCAGGGCTACACAGAGAAACCCTGTCACAAACAAACAAACAGCCCACCCTCCTCCCCACCAATACCCAACAATTTTCTTGACTACATTGCCTAGGCTAGCCTTGAGCTGGTGATCCTCATATTTGGGCCTCCTGAGCTGCTCCTGAGTTAGCTAAGCTTATAGGCTGTGTGGTCAGGCCTGGCTAGAACACTCACTTTTAAAGTCTTAAGTCACATGTAAGAAGTTTGTCTACTCTAGGCTGTATTACATATGTTACGTGTAGCATGTTACAGTGGGCATCATTAGCTAAACTCGGTACACAACTAGGCATCAACTGCCAGCTTAGCCATAGATCAAGTTCTTATTTCTCATGTATTCACATATTGGGAGGTGGTACGGTGGCACAACTGAGAACCCAGAACTCGGACTGGAGGAAGGGCTCAGCAGTGAAGAGCATTTGTTGCTCATTCAAAGGACCTGGGTTCTCAGCATCCGCATGGCAGCTAACATCCTTCTCTACCTTAAGTTCCAGGGATCCAACTCACTCTTCTGGACTCTATAGACACCAGGTACATATGTGGTACACATGTGGTACACACATATACACGCAGACAAACACTCGCAGGACAAAAACAGACAACAACAAAACAACAATTCTAGCATTTGGGAGTTGAAGGCAGGAGAATCTGAGTTAAAGGATAGCCTTGAGTACATAGGACATTGAAGCTAGCCTGGGCTAATGTGACCTGTCTCACCTCCTGTAGTGAGTGTCTCCAATATAAATGGAACATAATGGGAATATGTTGTCTTCAACATGTGGCCCAGTTGATCCCTGGCATTTTCAGTCCACAAGTGCTCTTCGACATCTGCAAGAGAGAGCCACGTAGTCAAGGCAGATGGAAGAGCCCGATGGTCTCAGTTCACGTCACCTAAGTGCTAGTATAGTTTACTTTGAAGCAGTAGAAAACCGGCCTAGCTGCCTGTGGGCCTCTCTGGGTAGACTGCTGGATCTTCCCAGTGCTGGGTTTAAAAGTGTGCCACCACACCCAACGCAGGCAGAGTTTCTAAAACCGAGTTTCTTTGCACTGTAGGTTTTTGATAGTGCTTAGAATAAATAATTACAAGTTTATTTCCTTATATATAATCTTGATATTTTCCCATAGGCTTTATTCCCAAAGAGTTTTGAAATTACTGGCATGTTCTTCCAGTGATATAAAAATTCAGATTTTTATGTGGTAATTTAACAGGACATTTGGAATATAATTGGTTTTTAAAATTCTGTGTATGGGTGTCTTGGTTGCATGTGTGTCTATGTACCACATACCACATGTGTGTCTCATGCCACTGGATCTTTTGGTACTGAGCTTGTGAGCCACTATGTGGGAATTGAACTCATGTCCTGTCAAAGAACAGCTAGTGTTCTTAACCACTGAGCTATCTGGTTGTTTTGTTTTGTTTTGAGACAGGGTTTGAAACTGTATAACTCAGGTTAGCCTGGAATTTTCCTGCCTCCACCCCTAAGTACTGGGATTGCAAGTACCACCATGCCATTATTTGAAAATAAGTTTACATTTGAAAGACTCATGCTTATTTTTGGATATATACTTCAATTGCTGCCTTTTTTGCAAATAACTACCATGTTAGGTATGTCGTAAGGGTTAATCAGATGAAGCCTTCGCTCAATTGCTGAAAACAGCCTGTGCTGTCTTGGTGCCAGATATGTCATTTATAGATCGCTCTTTCACAAGGCAGCAAACGCCTTCATATGCCCAAGTCATTTCCTTCCTGGAAAGATGCACAGTGTCAGCATGGTCACCACGTGTGGTAATTGATAACGTCTGTGCCACAGGGCTTGCTTCCACTCTTGTCGGACACGGCTAGTCTACCACCTATGATTGCCGTATGCCGCAGTGCTCTAAGTTAACAGAGTCACTTCATTTCTCTTCCAGTCACAAATGTTACCGTGGCTCGATTCCATCAACGAAAGAAGGAAGTAGTAGCAAGATCTAAGTGTCGGAAACATCTTTGTAAGGAATTCTCAGGTTTAGTCGCCTGTTCCCTTTTTATTGAAATAGCAGCTGTTTTGGGTTTTCCGTTTGCTTTGTTTTAGTTTTAATGAATGCTGCAGAGTGATGGGCATCTGCTAGCTGACCTAACTAGGAGGGCATGTTCAGCATCGTTAGGTGTTTTTCCATGTACTCGTTCTAAGTGAGCACATAAAGGTAATTAAAATTAGATGATAATAAAAGTAAATTTTTATTCCCAAGAAGCACTTTCTGGTCTTGTATATTGAAAATTAGTCAGAAAAAAAATGATGTGGATATTTTAGTAGTCAATTCACTTTAGAAGAATCATTCATTATGGGAAAAACATGCCACATGCCAACATTCATAGCATCAGATTAGCATCTGACCCTGCCCTCTCTTTCTGCCAGGATGTCCCAAGTCCATATTTTAGTTGGTCACAGAACAATGCTAGATCAAAAAAAAATGTTATCTATAAGTATATGTATAATTTTTAAAAAAAGGCTAGAATCTATTTGAGGGCACTTATTTGCCTTTAAAACTGGTAAAATTTAGTTTATATGGCTTGTTTCTACTTGGAATGAATTTTAATTTTCATAGCTTTGGCCCATTCCTGCAAATGACTATATAGCCTGAAAGAGGAAAGGAATTAAAAATTATTATAGCAAGTATGTTTTTGGCTGCAAATGGGGAGGATTTTAAAAACACAGCTATTGATGGAGGCACCTATTTGAAATAATTTCTGTTGTACTCAGTCTGTTGTCAGATGTTCTGTGGTACTCTACTAAGATGATTTGATGACACTATTTTTTTAAATTTATTTATTTTTTATGTATATGAGTACACACTGTAGCTATACAGATAGTTGTGAGCCTTCATCTGGTTGTTGGAAATTGACTTTTAGGACCTCTGCTCGCTCCAATAGACCCCGCTTGCTCGCTCCGGCCCAAAGATTTATTTATTATTATAAAATAAGTACACTGTAGCTGTCTTCAGACACACTAGAAGAGGATGTCAGATCTCATTATGGGTGGTTGTGAGCCACCATGTGGTTGCTGGGAATTGAACTCAGGACCTCCAGAAAAGCAGCCATCTCACCAGCCCCGGCACTATTTTTTAATAAAAGGTTTTAATTAAATTAATTTTAAAAGTTTAAAGATTTTTTAACTATGTATCTGAGGCCTGGAGAGATGGCTCAGTGGTTAAGAGCATGTATCACCCTTTCAGTGTTTGTGTGGGTGTGGGTGTGGGCACAGAGCCTGTGGAGGCCAAGAGAGGGCATCCAGTTCCCTTGTTGGTGCTACAGGCAGCTGTGAGCCTCTTGTCACGGTGCTGGGGACCAAACTCACGTCCTCTACGAGAGATAGCAAGTGTGCTAGCTGCTGGGGACCAAACTCAAGTCCTCTACGAGAGATAGCAAGTGTGCTAGCTGCTGAGCCACTTCTCTAGCCTACACATTAATTTAAAAGCCATTTATATACTGCCCTTCCATTTTAACTCAATTGTATTAAAAACATTGCAAATTTGAAAAAAAATTTAGATGGGTGGTAGTGGCCTATGTCAGTACATGGGAGGCAGAAGCAGGGGGATTTCTAAGTTGAGTGAATTCCAGAGAAACCAGGCCTAAACAGAGAAACCTTGTCTTAAAAAACCAAAAAAAAAAAAAAAAAAAAAAGTTGGTAGTTGGCACACATTTTTAATCACAGTACTCAGGAGGCAGAGGCAGGCAGCCTGGTCTATAGACTGAATTTTAGGATAGCCAGGGCTATATGCAAGGGTACACAGAAAAACCCTATCCAAAAAAAAAAAAAAAAAAAAAAAGGCAAGCCAAACCAACCAAAAAAATCCAAAAAACTTTCATACACTAAAATTAACCAGACCCCAAAAATGATACAACTCAAGGAACTTCTCAGTTATAGCAGAACTAGGAAAATAATTAGCTTTCTATTCTCTTTCATAGCTCATTTTTATTTTTCAAAGATTCTATCTATCTATCTATCTATCTATCTATCTATCTATCTATCTATCTATCTAAAAGACAATATCTTTCTATAGAGACCTGGCTGTCCTGGGACTCACTAATTAGAGAAGGCTGGCCTTGAACTCATTGCCTCTGCTTCCTGAGTGTTAGGATCAAAGGCGTGCATCATCATGCCTGGCCTTTTAGAAAATTTTAAAAGTTTATATTCATGTATGCCACATGTGTATAGGTACCCACAGAGATCAGCAGAGGGCATTGGATCCTCTGGGGCTGGAATTACAGGAAGTTGTGCCCAGCCTGAAGTTGGTGCTGAGAACTAAACTCAGGTCCCCTGGAAGAGCAAATGCTCTAATCCCACCTCTCCAGCCTCCAAATTCAGGTTTTGGTTTTTTTTTGTTGTTGTTGTTGTTGTTTGGTTTTTTGAGACAGGGTTTCTCTATGTAACCCCGGCTGTCCTGGAACTCACTCTGTAGACCAGGCTGGCCTCGAACTCAGAAATCCACCTGCCTCCGTCTCCCAAGTGCTGGGATTAAAAGCGTGCGCCACCACTGCCCAGAGTTAATGCTGTTTTCTTAAAAATATAAAAACCACTTTGAAATATAAAGCATGCTTTATTATTTGAGATATGATATTAGCTTCAAATCATTGACCTTAGAAATTAGGAATATAACAACTGAGGTTTTTAAAAGCAGTAACTCTACTTTTCCCTATAAACAGATAAGAAAGATGTATTTTAGAAAAGATAGAACATATAATCTAGATTGCCATAACTAAGAGGATATCAACTGGAGATAACTTAAGAAGTTACAGATTTTTAAAAATTACATGCCTTAATTATTCATATATCAAACATTAAATTTCAAATTAATGGAGTATTTTTAGAGCATATTTAAGTTGGGATGTCCCAACTTTTTTGTTAAAAGTTGGGATAGAGTTAGCATGTTTGCTTTCTTCCTATCTCCCTGTTCCTAACATCCTGTGTTTATAACTGATGCCCGCCCGCCGCTGGTTTGTTAGCATCCATTAACGTCCATATTTACATCACAGTCCACTCATGCCTATTATATAGAATACTGATATGCTTCTTCTATTTCAGATTGTTTTTAAAACCTCTCCGTGCCTTGAGTATTGCACTTGATAATTTTAGGAAATAATCCACTGCTAACTTTGTTTTAGGTAAACTCTGTTCCAGTAGAATCTTAAAATTGCTTTAATTTCAGCTTAATCCACTTTAAATTCTGTCCCATATAATCCTTGCATAGTTTAAGCTATTGTTATATCATTTTAGGTAAAACACCTGCAGAAAATTATTTATATAGTGATAAAATTCTATAAGAAGATTTCTCTAATTTCTCCAAGATTAGGAATCTGGGGCTGGAGAGATGGCTCAGTGGGTAAGAGCACTGACTGCTCTTCCAAAGGTCCTGAGTTCAAATCCCAGCAACCACATGGTGGCTCACAACCATCTGTAATGAGATCTGATGCCCTCTTCTGGGGTGTCTGAAGACAGCTACAGTGTACTTACATATAATAAATAAATAAATCTTAAAAAAAAAAAAAAGGAATCTGGAAGCTGCCACCATCCCTAGGCTGAAGGAAAAATGGAAGATGATGTTTCTAGAGCTCAGGGACTCAGGTCACTATCCACAGACTAAGGTCCAGTAGACGTTTAAGGGGAGCAAAATACAAAGGAGAGAAAATAGGTTCTGGAGTGGACAAAGCAATGCTGTGGTTTTTTTTGCCCTTCTTACTTATAATTTCTTGTGAGTGCCGCCCACTGGGCAATAACAACTGAAAGGCAGCCGTCAGTGGAGCCTGGTGAACACAGTGTAAATGAGTCAGCTCCACAGAATACAGAGTGGGACAAGGTAGGAAAGGCTGGGGATGACAGCATCGAGGACAAGGGTCAACACCGAAGTCAACGCTTTAAAAATCAACTTTATTAAGGTATAATTTATGTACAAAATACTTATTTTTAAATGCATATTTTAGACCTTTTACACACTAGACAAGTGTTCTACCAATGAGGTACATCCTTATTATCTCTAATGTATACTTTGATAATTTAATAACTCATAACTCATGAAACCACCCAGTTAAATAGAGAACATTTTGTTTTGTTTTGTTTGAAACTATGTAACTTTCTTAGGCTGTCCTGGAATTCACTCTGTAGACCAGGTTGGCTTTGAACTTAGAGACCAGCTGCCTCTGCCCCCAGAGTGCTGAGATTAAAGGTGTGCACCACTACACTTAGACAGACAGAGAACATGTTAATGAAATTCACGATAGCTACCTTTCCATAAATTCCAACTCAGCATTGGTTCATGCAAAGAAAAGCCTGTTGCCTCACATCTGGTTAGCCCTTTTTGCTGTTGTTTGTTTGTTTTTCTTGAGATGTTCTGGCTATGCAGCCTAGACTGACCTTGAACTTGCAATCCTCCTGTCTCAGGCTCCTGAGTGCTGGCACTACAAGCATGGACCACCCACCATACCACATCTGGTTTAGTCTTGCCTCGTTTTTTTTTTAGGATGTATCATCCTAGTGCATATATCCTATATGGATAAAGTCATATAATACGAATTCTTCTGTTCAACTGAAAATATTTTTTATGTTTATCATGTTTTTCCTGCATGTACTGTAGGTGCACCATATGCCTGTCTCATACTTGCAGAAGCCAGAAGAGGGCATCCAGTTCCCAGGAACTGGAGTTATAGAGGATGGGAGCTGCTGGGTGGGGACTGGGAATCATGTCCTCTGCCAAGTCAGTGCTCTCAAAAACTGAGCCACTTCTCCAGACCCGATTTGTGTAATTTTTGTATCTCAGTATGCTTTTATTTTTATTGTATGTGTTGGCTGCACACACACACACGCACACACACACACACACACACACACACACACACACACACACACACACAAAGTACATGCCCCTGTCCAAAGAGGCCAGAAGAGGACATTGGCTCTCCTAGAACTGAGTATACATGTGGGTACTCTAAACTAAACTTAGGTTCTCTACAAGAGAAGCAATGAGAAACTCTTAAATGTTGAGCCATCTCTCTAGTCCTCTCAACATGTTTCTGAGGTTTATCTAGTGTGTCTGGTTTTTCGTTTTGTTTGTTAGATTGTTTTGACATAAGAGGATCTCACGGTAGCCCAGGCTGGCCTTTAATTTACTATGTACCAAGGCTTGGCTTTAACTCATTATTAACTTGGCTTTTCCTTTCCTTTCCTTTTTCCTTTCCTTTTCTTTTTCCTTTCCTTTTCTTTTTCCTTTCCCTTTCCTTTCCCTTTCCCTTTTCCTTTCCTTTTTCCTTTACCTTTCCTTTCCCTTTTCCTTTCCCTTTTCCTTTTTCCTTTTCCTTTCCTTTTTCCTTTTTTCCTTCCTTTCCCTTCCCCTTCCACCTCCCCTTCCTTCCTTCCTTCTTTCCTTCCTTCCTTCCTTCCTTCCTTCCTTCCTTCCTTCCTTTCTTTTTATTTTTTTTGCTTGAGACAGGGTCTCACTATATATCCCTGGTGGCCTAGAAGTGCTATATAGACCAGACTAGCCTCAAACTCACTGAGATTTACCTGCCTTTCTAGTGAATTGGGATCAAAGGTGTGTATCACCACATCTGGATCAATTCTTGATCCTGTTGTATTCTGAATGCTGGGATTCCAGGCGTGTACCACTACATACAGCCTAGTTCTTTTTTCGTTTTTGTTTGTTTTGTTGTTGTTGTTGTTTGTTTTTCCTGCTTGCTTCCTTCCTTCCTTTTTTTCTTTTCTTTTTTCTTTCAAGACAGGGGTTCTCGCCGGGCAGTGGTGGCGCATGCCTTTAATCCCAGCACTTGGGAGGCAGAGGCAGGCGGATTTCTGAGTTTGAGGCCAGCCTGGTCTACAGAGTAAGTACCAGGACAGCCAGGGCTACACAGAAAAACCCTGTTTCGAAGGAAAAAAAAAAAAGACAGGGATTTTCTGTGTATTCTTAGTTGTCCCAGAACTTGCTGTTTAGGCCAGGCTGACCTCAAATCTATAGATCCATTTGCCTTTGTCTTCCAAGTGTTGGGATCATAGGTGTGCACCACCAACTGCTGGGCTGTAGTTCATCTGTTTTTATTGACAAGTAATATTCTGCTGTGTGAATTATACTACAATTATCTATCTTATCTGTTCACATTGCTTCTAGGTCTGAGATATTATAAATAGAACTGTGAACATTTACATATAAGTTTTCATGTATGTTTTTGTGTGTATGACAAGTTATTTCTCTTGGGTAATATCTGAGAAAATGTCTGGTTATACAAGAAACTACTAAATTCAACATTTTTCTACCCTTACAAACATTACCATGAAAATTCATGAGAGGATATTGTACATTTCCTTTAACAAACTAAGGTCTTAGAAGAACCCTTTTTTAATGAAAGATATCTCAAAAGAAATTACTTTACATTCTATATACATTATGCTTTTTCATAGCTTGAGTCTTTTTGTTTTTTAAAGATTTATTTTATTTATTTTATGTGTATGAGTACACTGTAGCTGTACAGATGGCCGTGAGCCATCATGTGCGTGGCTGCTGGGAATTGAACTCAGAACCTCTGTCGGCCCCGCTTGCTCCGCTGCCGATGGCTTGGCAGTTAAGAACACCAACTGCTCTTCCAAAGGTCCTGAGTTCAAATCCCAGCAGCCATATGGTGCCTCACAACCATCCGTAATGAGATCTGATGCCCTCTTCTGGTGTGTCTGAAGACAGCTACAGTGTACTTATGTATAATAAATAAATCTTTGGGCCAGAGTGAGGAGGAAAAAAGAGACTATTGTCTGCCAGAGGTCTAAAGAAGAAAGACTGAAGGCTCCTGGGAGATCATTTATTATACAAAAAAAATGATAGCTACTAGCTTCAATGACAGAGAACTGACAATTTAAAAATTTAAAAAACTGTTGTTGCCAGGCAGTGGTGGCGCACGCCTTTGATCCCAGCACTTGGGAGGCAGAGGCAGGCGGATTTCTGAGTTCGAGGCCAGCCTGGTCTACAGAGTGAGTTCCAGGACAGCCACAGCTATACAGAGAAACCCTGTCTTGAAAAAACAAAAACAAAAACAAAAACAAAAAACTGTTGTAGCAGAAAGGTTTATGAAGAAGCAAAATGGAAAGACTAACCCAGCCTGCTCTCCAGGGAAGCATCTCCCAAAGGACCCCTCAGCCTGTGACTATGCATGGCCAGGGGATCCCATGTGTCCGTAACAGCAAAGATGTGTTGCAACAAATAGGCCAAGGGAGGGGTGTGTATGATGGTGACAACTCCATATTCTTTTTTTTCTTTTAAAGATTTATTTATTTATTACATGTAAGAACACTGTAGCTGTCTTCAGTCACACCAGAAGAGGGCATCAGATCTCATTATGGGTGGTTGTGAGCCACCATGTGGTTGCTGGGATCCGAACTCAGGACCTTTCAGAAGAGCAGTCAGTGCTCTTACCTGCTGAGCCATCTCGCCAGCCCAATAGCTTGAGTTTTTAATGAAAAAATTCATTATGTATTTCAGCAAATCCTAAAATCATATCAAGTGCTAATAACAAAATTTGTTTTAAAATGCAATGGCAGTAAAGTATGGTCTTATTTTCCAGAGAAGATGCACACAAATACAAAGATGAGAATAAAGAACAAACTATGTTAAGAGCAGAGAAGAATGTTTAGGTGGTCTGAGAAAAAAAACTATCGAATGTAGAAAACGACTCTGAAGAGTCTGAGAATGTGCTAGGTCTCATCACATTTTCTATTAGATAAAAATGCAATAGCATGGACTTGGAGGTGTGAGGAGAAAGGGGAGCTGAGTAATGGGAAGATCGGACTGCGACCTGACATCGGCCAGCCACCTACATGGCTGCTTTGAGATCCCACCAAGCACTGCTGCCAGCAGCTGCCAACAAAGCTTCCTTCTAAGAAGAATGCAATAGGATCTATATTGATCTTTGTAAAGGAGTGTCTTCATTAATATAAGCAAAGACGCCTCTCATTTCCAGCAGCAGAGGTGTGGGCTTATCCTTTTATTCTTAGAAGTACTGTTTTACCAACATATATCATTTCCCTTTGATGTGTGGGCTGAGTCATAAATTAATGTCACAAATGTCATCTAAATGAGGGAGGCGGCTACATTATGAGGTAAGAAGGTGTAGCTTGACATGAATTGTTAGCGTTGACAGCTACGCACTCCTGAACTAAATGCCACCATGTTAAAATTGGGGATAGTAAGAGTTTGTTGGAATGTTAAATTGACGTTTAAAGTTGCTGCAGCCTAGAGAGATGTCACTCCTTTCTTCTTCTTCTTCTTCTTCTTCTTATTATTATTATTATTATTATTATTATTATTATTATTATTATAATACAAGGTCATACTACATAGCCCTGGATGACCTGAGACTTGATAGTTAGTCCAGGCTGACCTAGGACTCAGAGTGCCACTGGCCTCTGCCTCCAAAGTACTGGGATTAAGGGTTGTGCCACCACACCAGCTTATTTCTAGGGTTTCTGAAATGTAAGTAGGTAGGTTGAAAACAAATGACTTTGAGGGCTTCCTTGGCATCTCATGGAACAGTTTCTTTCTACAGACTAATTAGGTCTTTCCATTCACCTTAGGAAAAAAATAGAAAATTCCAAGTGCATTATTTACTATACACTTTCTATCATGTATTATTTAATCTTGACCTAGGAGAGAGCATAGAACTCTATTTTACATGATACCATTAGTAAGTTCAACCCACTTAATCTTAAAATAACAGTATCAGGTCAGGGATTTAAAAATACAGCATTATAGGAAAACAGTTGGCGAGAACGCACCCTCTTCTGTCATTAATAACTGACTGGAAATGGTATTTCAGATCCTAAATCCAGCTGAAACCCACAAACAACAAATGGAGAGATGGAGTGGATAATTTGTGACTACGTGTTTTTTCAAAGCAGAGGAAAAAAAATCACTATGTTTATGCTGAATTACATGCTGCCATGGATGTGCCAGTATGCAGCAATGAGGCTATCATCTATACAGCTGTACAACACAACACCCCACAAGCACCCACCACCACCATCATCACCATGAAGCCCGAAAATAATAGGTTTGTGTATAGTTTGGTAAGAAAATTAGAATAATTTAAAGTCATTTCAGTTCTAGCTTGGGGAGTGGGGAATAAGAAGAGACACAGGAGGTGGTGGGGGAGAACAAACAAAATATAGACAAAAAATACAGATTATATGATAGTATAATATAATATAATGACATGCATTATACAGAAACTAAGGAGGGGCTTTAGGGTGGTGGAAAACTTACAAGTGCCATCTACCATTTCAGCCATGGATTGAATTCTTGTTGCATCGCTTGCTTCTGACCTTGAGCAAAGTCATTGTTTTTTTTAAGGCTTGTTTCCTCATCGGTAAAACAGTCATAACGGTAATATCCTTTGCCTTAAAGGGCTGTAGTGAGGATTAGAGACGAACACGTGTAAACTGCAAAGCCCTATATAAATAAGACATTGTGTGGATACCAGGCACAGATAGACTTTCATAGAGCAGAGTTAAGGGGAAAGATTCTAAAGGCTTTGGAGACTTAGATCTGAGCACTAACACCAATGCCACACGAAAGTCTTGACTTTAAAGGAAGTGAATTACTATTTAATTTCTCACGTTTATCTTTTTGAGAAAGGAGGGAACAGAATCAAATGCAAGAACTTAGGCAAAGGAAACTACCCTTTTGGGTGCTTGCGCCCCCACCTCCACTTTTTCAAGGCATATCATCAGTAAAAGATGTTTACTGTGTGCTATCGTATTAAGAGGTATACGAAGGCAAAGCAAGCGGATAAGGAAACTGAAGTCAGTACACTCCTGGTGGAACCAACAGAGATGTCTCAGGGCTTAACAGGAAACTAGGGTCTTCACCCCACAAAGACCATTCGAAGTTGGAGTGCGGGAGTCCGGCGTCCTTACCACTCCACAGACTCGACGGGAGGGACCCTGGAATTCTTAATTAGAACCGGTTGCCATGGCGACAGTCTCCAGGCAGCGTGGGCTGAGCTCTCGGTAGGGATTGCGGGTGGGCCGCCGCTGGACCCTGTGCGCGCGCCCGCCACCAACTTTCCCTCCAGACCGGCGAGGGGTGGCGCGCTCCGCCCCCGCCCCCGGGCCGCGCACGTCCGAGCTCGGTGGCGCGCACGCCTGCGGGAGCCCTCTCCAAGCAACCCAGTGCTGATCGCCGGTGCCGGTGCGGCCGTTCCCCCTCCATAGCGGGAGGCGAGGCTCCGAAGCAGCCCCTTCCTCCTCCAGGGTTTACCTCCCACCCTCTTCCCGGTGGACCTCGGGGCATGAGCAACGATGGCGGGCTGCATCCCTGAGGAGAAAACTTACCGGCGCTTCCTGGAGCTATTCCTGGGCGAGTTCCGCGGACCGTGCGGCGGCGGCGAGCCAGAGCCCGAACCCGAATCCGAGCCCGAGCCCGAGCCCGAAGCGGAGCTGGTTGCCGC
>JADRCD010228251.1:0-13331 GCA_019843815.1 Montemys delectorum | reverse complement strand
GTTACAGCCTGGCGCTGGTTACAGCCTGGCGCTGGTTACAGCCTGGCTGCCTCGCTGCTTTGCTATTATGGCTCCCCCCCACCCCACCCTCACCCCCCGCCCCCGCAAAGGTTAGTCTCAGCCTGAGGCCCCCTGGTGTTCTGAGGGCAATTTTGCACAAAATAAACACTGGTAAGGGGAGGGATTCAGAGAGGGAAGGGGAGATAAGGGAATTCAAATTCTTATCTGATGGGTAAGAAAGAATGGAAGCCCAGAATAATAGTATTGTTGGCTCCAAGAATATATACACAGCAGTGAAGCTGCCAAGCCCAGCTTGCTTCAGAGCTGTTATCTGCAGTCGCCCTCCCTAGTATGCCCCTCTGGTTCCCAGAGACTTCCTTTGGGCACATCCAAAAGTTTCAGGTAGGAAAGATGTCAAGGATGTTGGCCTTATCCCACCCCCACCTCCCAAAAATCTGACCTGGTGATCCTACAAGGCTTACAGCATGGGTCACTTTCCTTTGGTGTATGGTGCCCCCTGGTGTTCATGTTAGGAAGTACATGCAATTATCTAAGATGCTTCTAGGCATGGGGTTTGGAGGGCTGTGGGGGACCTAGCCTAATCACTTTCCGGGTGGCTTGCTCCCTCCGAGCTGGCCTCATCCATCCTTCAGTGACTAAAGCACGCACCCACGCATGTGAGGGGAATGCTGCTCCAACATACAGGCCCTGACTCCTTCTACTGGGAACAACTTTGAAGGCAGTCGTTAGAAACTGGAAGGGGTTTTTGTTTTGTCTTTATTTTGAAGGTTTGAGTTGTATCCTGACCCTATATGCTCAGTGAAATTTTCATACAAAATCTAAGTACTATCCGTGTTGCATGTCTTTGAAAATTACAGCTGCAAATGGTAGCGGGATTCTCTGAAGGCTAGCTTTGTGATTACACTTGCTCAGCCCCGCAGGGGCGAGGATAGCAGGCTGTGCCCAAGGCTCCAGTACATTTTCTTTTTCTTTTTTCTCTCTTTTTAAAGATTTATTTATTTTATGTATGCGAGTACATTGTCACTGTCTTCAGACGCACCAGAAGAGGGCATCAGGTCCCACTACAGGTGGTTGTGAGTCACCATGTGGTTGCTGGGAATCGAACTCAGGGCCTCTGAAAGAGCAGTTAGTGCTCTTAACCGCTGAGCCATATGCAATACATTTTCTTTGTAGTTGTTTTTAGATTTTATTATCTTTGTAGGGGGCAGAGAATGTGCATGTGTGTACATGTGTGTGCACATGTGTATGTGTGTGTGTATGTGTGCACATGTGTGTGTGTGTGTGTGTGTGTGTGTGTGTGCACTGCAAGAGGGGCATTTCTAAGCACCCCACTTGATGCAGAATGTCTCTTCCGCAGTCACAGGGAGCGGAAGGAACAAGATAATGGCAAAAGAATGTTCATGACCAAGTTCCTTAGACAGACATACAGGACTTCGAGAATTACATACAGTGTCAAAGACCAGCTCCGGCAATGTGTTGAGAGATCCAAGGAGGGGATGTGGGGCCAGCGACATTAAGCAGGCACACATTCACACACACTTGGTGGATGAAGCAAGCTGCAACCACTTTATACACACATATATATTTGATGGATGGATCAAAGCTCCAACAACTTCACACAGATGAACAGACAGACAGACAGACAGACAGACATTCACATGCTGAGTGAGTGGAGCAAAGCTCCAATCACCTTTACACATACACACATAACACATACATACATTTTTGGTGGGTGGAGCAGACTCCAACAAGCAAGCTCCAACAACTTTATTTTTCCCTCGTAGCTTATAGATTTCAGCAAAACCTTTAAAGCAGTATAAAATTACAATGTTTTCTTCTAGTGAATGACTATGAAAAAAACAGTATATTCCCCAATACCTTTACAAGAAAAAACATTACAAAGTACAGGTAACAAAACTAAATTATTCCCAAGAACCTACATACATTTGTAACTAAGCAACTTGTAGATTAACAAAGTGTGAGCCAGCAAGGTCATTTCTCAGCCAGTTTCTCTCACTGACAGGCAGCAATTTGTGGTTACAAAGAAAGGATCAATCATTTTATTACTTATCTTAAAATGTAGTCTTCTAAAAAAAAATCTTTGAAGAATCACAAATCTAAATTTTATATTAAAAAAATCAGTCATTTCTATTTTAAATCCTTGGGGTAAAAATCTACTCATTAACAATTTTTTTATTAAATCGTATCAGGAAGCTGAGGGTAGAGGGGCTGGTGAGATGGCTCAGTGGTTAAGAGCACTGACTGCTCTTCCGAAGGTCCTGAGTTCAAATCCCAGCAACCACATGGTGGCTCACAACCATCTGTAATGAGATCTGACGCCCTCTTCTGGTGTGTCTGAAAGAAGCTGAGGGTAAAAATGGATACAAAATATTTATTACCTTGATCACTAGCCCAGGCTTAGCAAGATTCAGCCAGCGCTGCCATTGTTCTTGTTCCCTGACCTTAAAAAATTCTTAGCTCAATTGTTAAGAGTGCGTCCTTCTGAGCTTCAAACTATTCCCAAAGATTTTCCTGCATCACAGCCACTAGCAAACACCATCTTAACCTAGCTTTACCAACAATCCATATCTCCAAATTCTCCCTTAGGGTGGTGATCGCTGCTGACAAGCTACATCTCTAAGTTCTTTCTGAGGCGGTGGAGGAATTGTTAATCGGCTCCAGTGGCAATGCTGGAAAAAGATCAAGCAAGTTTCTTGAGAGTCGGTGATTCTGCCCAATGCAGGGCTGGAAACCTGTTAGAGTGTTCATGTAACTCAGATTAGGAGGGACTGGAAAGCAACAGGCAGAGCAAAATTCCACAACAGCATGAAATCCTCAGGACACAGAGTCCTCTGGGCTCTGCCCCTCCACAGCACACCACTGCGGTTGTACCAACCAGTGGGCCACATCCAGTGGGTCACATCCCATAAGTTCTAAACTTGTCGTTGCTCCTGCCCTGTCCTCGCCAATACAAGGACCTGTCCAGGACCAGAGAGGTCACTGATTGTGCCCCAGGTCACACAGCAGATAATACAATTGGGTTTATTATTATCAAACCCCAATCTCTGAGTTCTCCTCTGACTCCAGCAACCTAGAGCCTTCACAAAACACCAATGGGAATATAAATTAGCAAGGCCTTGAGACATACCTATTGACAAGACAGTTTAAATCTGATGAGTTCCAGAGTTGGCACAGAAGTTGGGGAAAGAGTCTTGGGTGTTCTACTGGTGGGAATTTAGTTGGTTAAGCCACAGTGGAGAGCAGTTGGCCATGTTTGTTGAAATGTTAAATGTCCACACCCTGTGACCTAGCAGATCCACACAAGGGTGTTATCTGTCCTGGAGATACAGGCACCCAAGTACACGGGGCTGGGAGTAGAAAGATCACTGGAGTGTTGGCCATGGGGGAAAAAATTAGATGTATTCAGCTATTCATCCACAGGGATGGGTCAGCTATGGCGCTTAGGACCAGGGAAGACTGTACACGGGAGAGTGCCCTCTGGCAGCCAAGGGAGGAAAATGTTGAGTCAGAGTTATTTAAAAGCGTATAAAAGAAATCGTATTGGTGCACGCCCCATGTAATTTAAATTTCATTTTGGAAAAGGAATGACCAGGAGGTAAAGAAAGAAAGAATAAAAGGAAGCAGGGAGAATGCCCTCAGGAGGTGGTGGTGCATAGTAGGTTCAAAACATCAGCCAAGGGGAAACAAGAGCCCTTTCAAGGTCAGTGGGAAGCAGGTCCTGGAACGGACTCTGATTTTCCAGAAGGTTCTGGCAGACCTGTGAGCCTCGAGCTGGGTTTTGGCATTCGGGTACCTGCCGCTGCATGTCCATTCTGTGCCTGCACACCTGGGAGCTCTGTCAAGAGCTGGAAGGGGCAGATAAGGTTTGGAAGAGCCTGGCTGCTCTTACCGGAAAGAGAGGGGAAGGGAGTTTCTGATGAGAATGGCTCTCCTGCTCCTCTCCCACCATCTCTGTGTGAGTATCAGACTCCTCCATACCCCGGGGCGTAGAACATCGCATCCTACCTCGTGGAATAGCAGTCTGAGGCCAGATGCTGGCCCAAGGTCGGATCTGAGACAAGGTAAGAAATTGTTCTCAAGTAGCTATGCGCCCTGAAGGTCAAACTGCACGTCCACCATTCGCAAACTGTGGACCTACAGGAGCTCTCTTTAACTGAGAGAACTCACACCCCAGACAAGTCACCCTTACATTTGTATTTACTGGGCTGGTGAGATGGCTCAGCAGTTAAGAGCACTGACTGCTCTTCCGAAGGTCCTGAGTTCAAATCCCAGCAACCACATGGTGACTCACAACCACCTGTAATGAGGTCTGACGCCCTCTTCTGGAGAGTCTGAAGACAGCTTCAGTGTACTTATATATAATAAATAAATATATCAAAAAATTTTGTATCTACTTATATGTGTAAAGTGTTCCGCCTGCATGTGTCTATCTAGATGTCCCATATGTGTACCTGGTGCCTGAGAAGCCAGAAGAGGGTGTCAGATCTCCTGGAACTGAAGTTACAGGTGGTTATGAGCTGCCATGGGAGTGCTAGGAATTGAACCTGGGTCTTCGGCATGAACAGCCTGTGCTCTAAACCACTAAGCCATCTCTCTAGCCCCCATAAGTTACCCTTTTAACTTGCACAGTTTCAATACATTCACATTGAAGTGTACATTAATCCATCACTACCATCTAATTCAATAGCGCTTTCCTCACTCAGGAGGCAAACTGTGTACCCAGGAACGTCCACAGACACATTCCCTTCCCTGCCCGACCCCTGCCCGTGGCAACAGCTAATGACTTTCTTAGTATCTCCCTAGAACTGCCCATTCTCCATATCACACATGGAAGCAGAATCCTGCACCACACAGCTTTTTGTACTGGCTCTGTTTCCTCGGCACCAGTGTTCCCACAGCTCACGTGCTGCATCAGGACTTCATTTATTCACTGCCCAATAGGATCCCATGGAATGGATGTACCACAACCCGCTGACCTGATCACTGGTGAGCAGGAGTGTGGTGGTTTCCTCTTGTCAGCTTTGCAAGTAAAGAAGCTATCCACGCTCGTGATTTCAGATCTCTGGCATGGATCACGACTAAGAATACAATGGCCGAGTTGGACAGTAATTTGGTTCAGTTTTCAGAGGCGTGGATAAAATGATGTCTGCCTATTCTGCCACACCTTACATCCCTCTGAGCCTCAGCTGCCCTTTGTAGGACCGTGAAAGGCAGCCTGGTTTCTGGTTGAGCTAGTTTGGAAACCCTGGTGACACCAGGCTCTTGACATGAGGCTGAAGCTCTCCCTAGGTCTGTGGCCATCAGTCATGTAAGGGCAACGCCCCAAGCCCCTCCACCGGTAGAGGACTTGACCTGTGGTCATGTAGCCTCAAGGCAGATCTCCATTTTAGTGAGGTACCTAAAGGCCTGGAGGACTTAGCCAATAAACTCCCCTTCGCAGACATTCCTCCCTGAAAAAGGTTTTTAACCTCAGACGGTCCTGAGAAAGTGGGGTAGGGTTTTACTCATCGCCACTCTCCGCCATGACAATAAACGCCTTAACACCATGCACTGTCTCTTCCCATCAGGATCTGCTGTGGGGAGCCATGGAGCAGGTCTCACCTATAGAGTGGGCCACTCTCGCAGGAGTCCTTTCAGCGCTCCCAACCACAGCCCCTACGCCAAGCCAAGCCGCTAGCCAACAAGCCAAGGGCTCTCCTCCCCGCAAGACCCAACCGGAGCTCTCCCCACCTTTCCCCTTTGGCCCCAGGTTACATGCAGCCCTCCGGCTCCCACTCCATTTTCAGCTCTTCTCTGGCATCCAGCCATGCCTGGGTGTCCATGAGCTCGCGAACCAGCCGGCCTGGGCCTCCTTGCAGGCCCAGGGACACCCCCATCCCCAGCCAGCTCCGGCAGTCCCAAGGTACCTCAGAGTGCACAACCCCCTCCCCCCCGACCCCAGCGGTGTCCAGTGGCTTCTCATAGCCCAACACCAGCCTGGCGCAGTTCAAACTTCCCCAGTCTAGCCTCCCGAGCGGCCCAAGCCCCGAACAGATGCAGGATACCCCACTACCCCAACAGCCTTTACAAAGTCTCCTCCGTGTGTAGATTTACCTTCAGCCTGGCTATGTACAGCGAACAAAGGACACGGAGAGAGAAGGGCATACTTAGAAGCTACTCTGGAAACAGTGGGTGCTCAGTAGTTGCGCCGGAAGGAGAGGGGGGAGAAAGAATCGGCGACTCTGTGGGACACCATGCCTCATCCTGTCCACTCATTCTCAGTCCAACAGAACCTACTCTGTATGTTTCTCACTTATTGGCCTAAATTTGGTGGTTGTTGCTTTTGGACGAAAATTCCAGTCACCCGGAGACAGACAGACAGACAGACAGACAGACACACACACACACACACACACACACACACACACTCACACACACAGTACATGAGAGCAGGAATCAGAATCAAATACGAAGTGTTCTTAAAGTGTGAGGACTGGTCTAGCTTCAGGCTGCCGAGGGTCGGGCTCCTCAGGACTATTCCCAAGAGACTTGGCAATCCCCAAATGTGGTGACATCAGGTCACTGGAGGAGACTTCTGCGGACCAGGTTGGTGTGGACAGCCTCGGGAGGTCTCCTCTAGGATAACTGTTGTCTGTCTACGCAGCATCTTCCCGCCCACCATAGCTGCTGCCCAGCCTGACCACTGAAGGCAGCCCATCCTCCTGGCCGCACAGACTTCAGGGGCAAGCGATCCAAATCAGTCAATCAGAAACTTTCTCTGCCAGAACGCCCAACGACCCCCACCTTAGCCACAACCACCTTTGAAATTCCCAATGTGGTCGACTGTAGAATTTATGTTTTGCCTAAGCTGGATTGGGGTACAGCCTTCTTCGTGTACCTCACTAGCTGAAGAGCTTGCTCTTCTCCAAAGCCCTTTATATGTGGAATGTGTGCGGTATATATGTATTCATGTGTATACTGGTGTATGTGCTTGTGCAAGTGCATATGGAGGCCAAATGTCGAGGTCCAATGTCCTCCTCAATAGTTTCCCACTTCATGTTCTGAGACAAAAGTCTCTCACTGAACCTGGAGCTCACTGATTGGCTAGCCTGGACTGACTGACTAGACTGGCCAAGAAACAGAGACAATTGAAGTGAAGACGTTCCTATGACTGATTATGAGGTGGGAGATATATTCGTGGGGTAAAGTGACCCCCCTTTCCATTCCAAATCATAGTGGTCCAGATCTTCCTGTTACAGTATGTCTTCCCAAGATCCTCTGGAAAAGTGCACAGGTGGGAAGGGGCAAAACAACATTGTATCATATATCAATGTAACAATGTATCATGTAGGACACAGAGGGTAATGGCTGGGGCTGTCAACCGGACAGAATCCAAAACCACTTGGGAGATTTAAGTGCCTCTGGGCATTCCAATAGAAGGTTATTTTGATTATAGTAGTTGATGTGGGAAGGTCTACCTTTATTGTGTTTGGGGTGGCTTGAGGGACAGGGAATCTTGGACTGTAAAAGATGGAGAATGCGAATTCAGTGATAGTGTAGATGTTTCTCTCTCTCTCTCTCTCTCTCTCTCTCTCTCTCTCTCTCTGTCTCTCTCTGTACTTCCTGCTTGCCAATGAAGTGACCCACTGCTGTAAGCTCTTTGACTTTCTTGACAGAACTCATTTACCTTCAACTGTGAGCCAAAATAAACCCTTGTAGGGCATGTGGATTGTGCCACCAGATGGGCATTGTATTGGTGTCTTAGTCAGGGTTTCTATTCCTGTACAAACATCATGACCAAAAGCAAGTTGGGGAGGAAAGGGTTTATTTAGCTTACACTTCTACATGGCTGTTGATCACCAGAGGAAGTCAGGACTGGAACTCAGGCAGGTCAGGAAGCAGGAGCTGACGCAGAGGCCATGGAGGGATGTTTCTTACTGGCTTGCTTCTCTTGGCTTGCTCAGCCTGCTCTCTTATAGAACTCAAGACTTCCAGCCCAGAGATGGCACCACCCACAAGGGGCCCTACCCCCTTGATCACTAATTGAGAAAATACCCCACAGCTGGATCTCATGGAGGCACTTCCCCAACTGAAGTTCACTTCTCTGTGATAACTCTAGCCTGTGTCATGTTGACACTCAAAACTAGCCAGTACAATTGGTGAGGTGGAACATGCTCAAACCCCAGGAATCTCAGAGATTTAAGATGGCGGGAGTAGGGCTGCCCTCTCTCTATGTCCATGCCTGCCCTTGTTATGCCCTGTTCTTGGGAACCCCAGGAGACTGCTAGAAATCGTGACACTGATGTAAACACAGAGTCTTTATTAGCCAGGCGGTGGTGGCGCACGCCTTTAATCCCAGCACTTGGGAGGCAGAGACAGGTGGATTTCTGAGTTTGAGGCCAGCCTGGTCTACAGAGTGAGTTCCAGAACAGCCAGGGCTACACAGAGAAACCCTGTCTCGGAAGAAAGAAAAAAAAAAAAAAAAAAAAGAGTCTTTATCTTTATTGTACGAGTCTAGACCCAGATCGCAACCTTCTTTGCTCTGCAGGTTAGGAATTGAGTCTAGGGTTCAGGGTATATATAGGAGAATGCATAAGCTGGGGCTCTCAAGCCCTGGCATTACATGATTGGGGTAGAGGATAAAGGAGTGCCATCCTTCAGAACCAATGTTTGTTCAGACAGCAAGGCAGAACCAAGCTGGAAAAGAACCTTTTTGACCTGGGGAGAAATAACTTGTTGTGGATCGCCCAGGTGCTGTTTGTATTTGATGCTAATTCTGTTTCCCCAAGAGGGGCTGCCTCGAACAAGGAGTGAATCTCGTACTCAGGTGACTTCATGTGAACCTTCTCCCCATTTTAACTTGTAAAATAAAGGCTAGAGCTGGTGATTGGCCAGTGGATGGGTAAGGGTGGAACAAAAGGTTTTAGAGAAAGAGGGAAAAGAAAGGAGGAGGGGGAGAACAGAGAGGAAGACTGAAAATGGAGAGGTGGAAGGAAAATGGAGCAGAAGCACATGGCCTAGAGAAACTGCCAGTTCTAAGGGGTCTCATAGATGGGGAAGACGGTAGTGTAGTGGTAGATTCACCCAATCTAGGCGTGCAGCGCATATTCATATTGAGTTGTGTTTTCCTTGCATGGGCTTATGTGGGTGGGAGATTTACCACAACAATAACTTATTCCCTTTCAGAGGCTAGTGTAGTTTTCCAAACCCACCACAGCTGTCTGGGAACACTTAATTGCCTCTTTTTCCACAGCTGGGGAGGGGGGCGTTATCACTTCAAGGACGCTAATTTCTGTCTCTTTCAAAGGCTGGTGTCATCTGGGGAAGCGGTGGCTGTTAGATTTTACACGAAAGGGAGTGCAAGTTTCAGCGCTGCCAGGGGTTAATGCCAGACTAGGACAGGCTGTCTTGTCTTTGCCCTCTTCAAAGGCAGGAGACATCTGCACAGGGTGGGCAGAGACCAGGAGGTGGGGGAGGGTAGGGGGTGGGTTACTTTCACTCTGGAGCGTGTAACCGCCACCCTCAACTAAAGGGACCACAGCCAATCAAATAACCCAGCACCTGGAACGCCTCCTCCTGCTAGTGAGGCATCTCAATCATCAGCCTTCAGCAAATGGCCTCCCCTTCCTGCATACTCTCGCGCCCTTCCCCAAAATGATATTATCCCTGGTTCACTCTGAATAAAGCTATGCCTTCACATCCACCCCCAACAAAGAAATATGAACAAGCTAAGATTGTCTCAGAGAGCTGCTTCATTAAAGATCGCACTGGGAAGGCCTTCACCTAAGCTAGCTGAAGCACTAAGCCTCCCAAAAAAGCCTCTCTCTTCTCCCAGTCCTCTGTACTAGGCACTCACTCTTTTTTTAAAAAAGATTTATTTATTCACTATATGTAAATACACTGTGGCTGTCTTCAGACACCTCAGAAGAGGTCATCAGATCTCATTACAGATGGTTGTGAGTCACCATGTGGTTGCTGGGATTTGAACTCATGACCTTCGGAAGCATAGTTAGTGCTCTTAACAGCTGAGACATCTCTCCAGCCCTCGGCACTCACTCTTACTGGACCGGGATCTTACTCTCCTGGGGCCTGATCTCCCCTTCTGGCCTAGTGTACAGAGGCGCTCTGACACCAGATGGGAGGCTCGACTGAGGACCACCTTCCCGGACTTTGCCCTGTCCTCTCCGAACCAGTGTATCGGTGACTTCCAGAGGAGAAGCAGAACACAGGACCACAAGCCCTTTCTCCTTTAAGCGGCTTTGGTCAGGGTGTTGTATCACCTGAGAAAGAGGAAAAGAAACATGGTACACATGACAGCAGTTGGGGGGCAGGACAAAGAAAAAACAACATCCCTCACCCTCGCGGTGCCATAGTGTCTGATATAGCAGGGACAACCAAGCTGCAGCTTCAAGGATATTTACCCACCTCAGGGCTTCTGACCTGGCCACAGTTTCCTGGATCTCTCATGTATAACTCCTTACCTATCTGATATCCAACAGGAGCCTGTAAATTCTCAACCATGGAAGGAAGCATGACCTCGAAGTCATACTTTCTGATTCTGAGGTTTAATAAGAATGAATCATCCGCCAAGTTAAGCTCAGTAAATATTGAGTGGCACATGAGCCAGCTAGGAGCCAGGAGGAGGACCGAGTCATTTGGGGTGTATGGAATGTTCCTGACCGAGCCCCAGACTGCCACACTCACTCCAGTGGAGTCTGTGTGACAGGTCCAGAGGCTTGGCTGCAGTCCCTGAGGTGAAAAGTTTCAAGGAAACTGATCTCCTGGAGTCCCCTTGACATCCCCTAACATGGATGTGGTCCATATTTGTCCTTGCAATAGTCGATGGAGGGTTTTGCGTGCTTTCTTTCTGTATTGTTTTATTATTAGGTATAGTGGTGTCCCCAAGGAATGATTTGCAAATAGCCAAGCTAGATTGTTTCTTGGCCCCAACCAGTGTTCCAATCAATCCTAGTCTTTGGTGAGCCAACCCTGGGCTTGGAATTTTGTAAAGAATATTACTTATTCAGGCAAATTGCCTCCAGTATTGATAGAGAGATAGTGAAAGAAATCGGGCAATGAAGTTTACTGGATAAGAGTTAATTATCCCAGGGCAAGTTCAACAATGTAAATTTAGAATCCTCATTACAGTCACATTAGAATTACAGCTGGGTCACTCCCGGAGCTAGAGTAATGTATTATTCTTGGTAAGGTTAGCAAGAATGGGACCCCCTGGTACAGACTTCTGCTAGCCCAGAAGATTAGTATAGTTGGGTGTTTACTAAGGACTGGCTGGTGGTGGGTTATTCAATAGACTAGAATGAGAACTATCGCACACCTGGCTTCTAAGATTAAGCTGACTTTAAATGGGGCTGACTTTTTTCAGTTGCAACCACTGCTTGGTTCCTGCCAATTGTCATGTACATATTCTTCTATAGAATTATTGTGCTTCAGATGACCTCGATGTACCTTGACTGTTGTATTACCTAACTTTCTTATTTCTTCTATAATGACTATAAAAGTCTGACGCTTACTTTGAGAAATTACACTCAGATTCAGCACTCTCTTGTGTCCGTGTCTGTGTGTCACTGACTCCTTGCCCACCTGATTACCGGAATCCTGATTTTCCCACGAGTTGAGGAACCCAGACTGGCCGGGCCCGCGGCACCAGAAAATAAAAATTTTCTTGTTCACTGCTCGACGGACTGCTGCTATGAGCCAGGCCTTGCCATTGAAGCCCCATTAAGGAAAGGGGTTATTCAAAACACATACAAAAGTAATTTCTGTTATGTCACAGTTTATCCCCCAAGTTCACATAGTGCTGAATGCAACAACTCTCTGAAACGAGGCTAAACAGGGGTGTTCAGGTTATGTGGGCTCAGCCCTCATGAACAGGTTTCAAGTCACCATAAAAATGGCTTTCATGAGGAGGATTCTTCTCTGCTCTTCTTCCACGTGAGAGCAGAGTATGCCTTAAAGCAAGATGCTGGCATTTTGACCTTAGCCTTCCCAGCCTCCTGAACTGAGAAATGGGTTTCTGTTATTTAGAAGTCACCTGGTATTAACGTCTGAATCTAATATGGCCAGGTGCCCCTAGCTTCACGACTTTTTAGTTTGGTTTGGTTAGGTTTGGAATGGTAGCCGTTGTTAAGCCACAGATCCATGTAGCCCAGGCTGCCCTATAACTCACTATGTAGCCACAAATAACCTGATCCTTCTCTCTTCATCTCCTGCTATCTGGGGTTACAGCCATGAGCCACTGGGCTTCTTTCTTGGCATTCTGGGAAATCTAATCCAGCCCTTCATGCATGGTAGGCACACACTCTACTTGCCTGAATGCTAAACCCAGGCTTCAGGTTTATGTTTTGAATGTTCAGCTCCCGGTTTTTGGTGCTATTCTGGAGGCTGTGGAGCCTTTGGCTCTGAGACCTGGCTGGAAGAAATAGTTCACTGGGGATGGGCCCCTGGTTCTGACCCATTCGCAGCCCCTTGCCCACAGCGCATGCTCTCACCACTATCAACAAACACACTCATCACTCTCCTGCTCCCACAGATGGGGCTATTCTGCCTTTTCTTCTAAGCTGAGCTAAAGTGGGTCTCAGAGACCCTGAGCTCAAATCAACCCTCCTTCCTTCATGTTGCTTCTGCAAGGTTATTTTGTCATGGGTATTAGAAAACTAACAACCTACCTAGTTTGTGGGACTCTGCTCTCGGCACACAAAGCAGAACACAATAGAGAGCGAACTAAAGCCAAGGTCTAAGAAGGTTCCCCAGAGGAAGGCGCAAGAGTAGGCGTTGACTATTTGACAAAAGGCGGGGGTGGGAGGGTCGCAGGTCGGGGGGAAAACCAGGAAGGGAAATCTGGACACAGATAATAGTATTAGAAGGGGACCTTTGTGACTCTGGCTGGAACAGAGACCCAGAGGGGAAGTAGACTGAAGCCTTTTGGCTACTGGGAGGTGACCTTGTATCTCTTTATGGACTGGAGACTTTCCACATAAGCCCCAAGGACCCCTAGGCCTAGGACACAGTCTGTTCTAAATGCATAAGCCAAGACTGTGACCCAGCAGTGTGCAGAGGTGGCTCACCCAAGCCCTGGAGTGGCTTGTGCCCCATAACCTAGTGCTTCAAAGAAGCCACAGACTGCCCGTTCATACCCCGAGACTGCCCGTTCATACCCTGAGACTGCCTGTCCATACCCTGAGACTACCCATTCATACTCAGACTGGCTGGCCCAGCTGCACAGGTCTGCCAGCCACCCTGTCCCAGACACTGAGAACACTTTTCAGTACAGTTACTTCCACTTAATAGCC
>JADRCD010228249.1:0-34413 GCA_019843815.1 Montemys delectorum | reverse complement strand
CTGTGTAGCCCTGGCTGTCCTGGAACTCACTCTGTAGACCAGGCTGGCCTCGAACTCAGAAATCCGCCTGCCTCTGCCTCCCAAGTGCTGGGATTAATGGCGTGCGCCACCACTGCCTGGCACATACTAGTACTTTTAATAGAAGTATTTTTCCTGCTTTTTTAACAGCATACTAGATTTTTTTAAATTTCCATTGGGCTCCACTAAGTAGGCCTGTCTACTAGAATGGCAAAAAGAATGTTAAAGACTTGATAAGAAAAGCCACTGAGAATGTGGAGCCTCTGAATTCTCTTGTATTGTTAGAGGGAGCAGCAAATCCTTGTGAAAACTGCTGGGGTGATCTCTGAGTCTGACGATTCACAATCCAGGGGAAAGAAAAGTATAACTCAATAGTTAATCATAACTCTACATATCAATGGGCTGAGACAAGTGTAAGAGATTAATAAAGCACACTTCTGAGTATGTCTGGAAGTCATTCCAGAGAGGACAAATTGACTCCTGTGATGTGAGCTGCTCTGACTCCTGTGATGTGAGCTGCCCTTCTCTGTCGTGTCTTCCCTGCCATGATGGAGTAAAACTGTACTACCACAGTCTGAGGAGCCTTCTCTCCAAGTCCTTATGTGAGGTAGTCTTTCATAGTGACAGAAGTCTAACATGCATGAATACAAAAGACTGTTAAATGAATCATAAGATTAATTGGAATCCACTTAGGAGTCACAATCCTAAGAATAAGGTTGAATCAATAGACTGGATGTTAGGAAGTGTGAAGGAAAAACAAACGTGTGAGCAGGATAGTACTTTTTGTTTGTTTGGGTTTTAGGTGGCAGAGGGCTTTGACAGCTTTCGTTTTGAACATGCTGAACTGAAATACCTTCTTCCTCAGTCCTAGTTCTTATTGTCTTTGTCTTCTGACATTCCCTCATGAATACACTGCTTTCTATCACTTTTTTAGCACGTAAGGGACATTCCTGAGTTGGGATGTGGCTCAGTTGATAGTGTGTGACTAGTGTGCACAAAGCCCTGGGGTCTATCCCAGGACCACGTGCACAATACATGGTGGGGACAAATTATATTGTGTCTCCATTATCTGATTTAGTAGAATTTCACATGATAATACTTGTTATTAATTTGTAGACTTATAGGATATCTACTAGAATAACAAAGTCTTAAAAGATTGGCAGTATAAACTGGTCAGATGTACAACATCTGAGTTCTTAGCTAACACATGGATCATATCTTGTGATGCAGCTTTGGAGAGCAGAAGCATTTCAGTGTTCATCCCAGGAAAGAAGTTTGGGGATGATTTCGATCAGCAAATAACGTTTCCCATTCAGTGCAGTTTTTGGTCTTTTGTTGATATGGATTCATCTTCAAGGAGAAATGTGCAGAAAACCAGTACTCTGATTGGTCAGATGGTAAGGGCTCTGACTGTTGTACTGTTAGAATATTGTTTTGGAGGCCACCTATAATCCTAGTACTTGAGACATGGGAGCAGGATTAGAATTCAAGGTCATCCTCAGCTGTGTTGTGAGTTTGAGGCCATCCTGGGCTACATGAAACCCTGTCTCACACCCACACCCACACCCACACCCACACACACACACACACACAAGCTTTTAAATGTTTCTCAGAGAACTGTTAGTATGTTTTCACACTCTTCTCTGTTTCCAACCTCTTCCTCCTAGGAAGAGGGAAGCGTTCACCATGCAACCAAGGTGGTGTTGTAACTCATTATGTAGCCCAGACTGGCCTCAAACTAGGCATCATGCTGAGTGCTGAGAGCTGGAGTGCAGACATGCCCTGTTATATCCAGCAGAGTCTTTGGATGTTTATGCTGGTGATGCATTTGTATACTTTATCAGACATTACAACTGAATAATGGTCCAGTTGGTAATGTTTGTGGGGTTTTTTTGTCTGAGCTACATCCTATCTCTAAATTTTTCCCTCATACAAATCAGATGTCTAGTCAATAGAAATTTCTGTTTCAAAGTTGAGAAGTGTATGTGTGTGTGTGTGTGTGTGTGTGTGTGTGTGTGTGTGTGTGTGTTTTCAAGGTTGACATGGATGTCTTCCTCAGTTGCAGTCCACCTTGGTTTTTAAGCAGAGTCTCTCTCTGAAACTCACTCATTTAGCCTAGTCCTGCAAGCTCACGGGATCTTTCTGTGTCCACCTCCCCATCACTGAGATTATAAGTACCTGTTGTGGCACCAAGCCTTCTGTCTGGGCTCTGGAGGATAGAATTCAGTATCTCCTTCTCATTCTTTACCAACTGATGCATCTCCTGAGCCCTAGAAGGCTTTAATAAATAATATTTAATAAATAGTAAGAACTTTCTTTAAAAGTTGCTTTCACAGTTTGACATTTTTCCCAGAAATTTTAAGTTGTAGTTAATACTGAAATAATCACTAGATTTTAAATAATATAATGATCAATTTGTATTTAACTATTTCCAGTTAGTTAGCTGTTTGCCCTACCTTTGTGTTTGATGTAGGATTGCAGTGTGATTCCAGCCAACCTTGCAGAGGCATTTGGATTGCTGATTAACTGCAATGAATCATCTCCTTGCCACCCACTTCTTCCTACTGTGCAACACACTTTAAAGAAAGCCATGGATCCTCAGGGGCTGCTTTATTTAGCGTCTAAACAGTTCACCACCGAAGATTTTGAAAAGGTAAAGTTAGATAAAAATGCTTACTCAGAATGCCTACTTGTTTCTCAATTATTTATTTTTTATCTTTACATTTATTATTTATTTACTTGTGTGGTGTGTGTGTGCACGCATGAATGCATGTATTTTGCATGTGTGTGGACACAAGTGTACCCCAGGACACATAAAGGTCATAGAATAGCTTTGTAACATGCAGTTCCCTCCTCTGTGGCTTATGGGGCTCAAACTCTGGCTGCCAGGCTTGGTAACAAGTACCTTAACTCACCGAGTCACCTCACCAGCCCATTTTTTTTTTTTTTTTTTTTTTTGAGACAAGATTTCATGTAGCCCAGGCTGGCTTGGAACTCACTATGGCAGCCAAGGATGGTCTTGATTCTTCTGCTTCTAATTTTCAAGTGCTAAGATTACAGGCATTTGATACCATGCTCAGCTGGCATTCTTTTACATAAGCTTCCTTCCAGATTTTTAACATTGTAAGTACATTATATAGAAAAAAATAACAGCTATGTAAGGAAACGTTCATATCCAAATGTTAAGCTTATTTCTTCTACTATTATCTAAATATCCATAGCTTTAAAAAGATCAATATATTAAAAAGAGTATTTGTATAGAAAATTAAGCTATGTCATGTGAGTATAGTTATTCACAACATGACTTCAATTTTCTTTAAAGTGGTCTGTTATTCGAGAGAAAAACAAGATGCATAAAACATTTGGGGACTGAGTATTGCTGTCTCTAAATATATATGGAATTCAGAAATAAAAATATGAATATAGAATGCAAGAAAACTTTAAGGCAGAGATAACAATTTAGTTGGGCATTAAGAAATGATAAAAAAAAAATGCCAGGTGGTGGTGGTGCATTCCTTTAATCCCAACGTTCGGGAGACAGAGACAGGCAGATCTCTTGTGAGTTCAAGGACAACCTGCTCTACAGAGCAAGTTCCAGGACACCTAGGACTACATAGGAAGCCTTGTCTTGAAAAATCAAAGACAGAGAGAAATGAGCTTCTGTGAGAGGTGAGACTTTCCCCCACTGGAAGCACAGAGTCAGGCAGTAATTCAGTTCAAGTGCACAGTACACTTCTGCACAGTCAGAGGCTGTTCTAGGTAAACTTTCATACTTGCTACAACCAGAAGGCAATGACTTAAAATGCTCAGTAGCTTGGAAATGGTCCAGATATTTACTTAAGTTTGATGTAAAAATATGGAAACTTTTAAAAATCAGATGCCAGCATACTTTGAAATTATAATGAATTTATCATAAAATTAAATCCCTTAATTTTTTTATATTTTTAACTTAGTTACTGGCTTTTGCAAAGAATTTGAATATGGAATTCAGCTTGGAGGCAGAAAGAATGATTCATGGCTATTATCTAGCGAGTCGCAGAATAAGAACAGATTCTATCCATGGATCAAAGCTGTCAGCATCTGCATTAAAATATTTGTAGGTATTCAACTCAGGATTATAAGGTCAAAATTGACTGTCAGATGTGAACATAATTAACTTGTTTTTATATTTGCCTTTCTGTTTAATTTATGGTTGGTTGGTTGGTTGATTATTTGTTTCAGAAGAGTTTAAGATGACCTAATGACTTCCTTTGTTACAGTTTTAAGCCATTCAGACCACTAATAATTCTAATTTTGATGCAAATGGTTGCTTTTTAATGGGGTTGTTTGTGTTTCAAGTGTGTTGTAGTTGGACCTAGAGAAACGTCCCTATTAAGTAATTTATTTAGTATTCACATGTGCAGAATGTATTGAGATCCCATCCACCTCCATTCCCTTCCTTTGAACTCCTCCACTCTCCCTCCCAAGAGTCATTGCTCCCTGAACTTCTTTTCATTTTTGTATTTAGTGTAGTGTCAAGAATTGAACACAAGCAAGGCAAGCACCCTACCAGTAAGACATTTTCCCAGCCCTGCTCCTTGTACTTTAAAACACATTAATAAATGCATTGTTATTCTTTTAGGAAGTAAATAATGAATAGTTCCATGTTATAAAGAAATTATGGACATCACAGAATCTAAAATGAGTCATGAGCCCTCCTAGCACTGAGTATCCCTGCCCATGCCCCCGGGGTAATCACACTGTTAACAGTTTTGCGTTGTAGGCTCTCATAGCTGCACCCAGTTTTTTTATGTGGGTGCTGGGGACTGAACTTAGGTCCTCATGCTTGTGAAACAAGCCCTTTACCAATACTTACTGGACCATCTTTAAGTGTTTTTATATATATTTGGTTTTTTTATTTTTATTTTTTCAAAACAGGGTTTCTCTGTATAGCCCTGGCTGCCCTGGAACTCACTCTGTAGACCAGGCTGGCCTCGAGCTCAGAAATCCACCTGCCTCTGCCTCCCAAGTGCTGGGATTAAAGGCAGGCACCACCACTACCGGGCATATATTTGTTTTTTAAAAGATTTATTTATTAATTATGTATACAGTATTCTGCCTGCACATATGCCTGCAGATCAGAAGAAGGCACTAGATCTCATTATAGATGGTCATGAGCTGCCATATGTTTGCTGGGAACTGAACTCAGGACCTCTGCAAGAGCAGCCAGAGCTCTTAACCTCTGAGACATCGTCTCTCCAGCCCTTCATGTTATATTTATTTAAGTCAGTATGTTAAACATATATGTAAGCAAACAAATATATTTTATATTGATAATAGATACATCCTGTTTTCCCAAATGGAATTATACACACACGGGCACATCAGTGTTGAGTAGGAGATATTATGGTGTGGCTCTATCATAGTTTATACTCCTTTACTTAGAGCCCATCACTCCATTTGATATAGTAAAATACAATCTCAACTTATTAAGTCCAAGAGGAAAATAATCTTGGGAGGCAGAGGCAGGCGGATTTCTGAGTTCCAGGCCAGACTGGTCTACAGAGTGAGTTCCAGGACAGCCAGGGCTACACAGAAGAAACCCTGTCTCGAAAAAAAACCAAAAAAAAAAAAAAAAAAGAGTAAAATAATCCAATAAACAAACAAATGTGTAGAAAGCTCCACGTATGGGTCTATGGTGATAGATATGTTTAATTACTTTCCTCAACTATATGATTGTTTAAATAAAACTGAAAATGGGGAAGGCAAGCCAAGGTAAAATCAACTCCTTAATGAAAATTTCTAAGTACTAATTAGAATTACATACTAAAGACAGATTTATAATACTCACAAAACTACACTGCGTCAGTTTTGAAGTTCCTCTACCTTATGTTGCCTTTTGTCTGTGGTAAGATACTCTGTACTTAAACTCTATAGCCTCATGTTATATATGATTATATGGCCCTCAAATCAGGCAGAGTTAATTTTAATATAACCCTACCTTTGTATATTGTATGGACAAATACTGAGAATGGGTATGGGTTTATATGAGCAAAGGAAAAGAACATTAGTGGGAAAACTCATTAGGTCTTCCGTTTTCTCCTCTTCTGTAGAACATACGTGTACTGGCTAGTTTTGTGTGTCAACTTGACACAGGCTGGAGTTATCACAGAGAAGGGAGTTTCAGTTGGGGAAGTGCCTCCATGAGATCCAGCTGTGAGGCATTTTCTCAGTGATCAAGGGGGTAGGGCCCCTTGTGGATGGTGCCATCCCTGGGCTGGAAGTCTTGGGTTCTATAAGAGAGCAGGCTGAGCAAGCCAGGGGAAGTAAAGCAGTAAGGAACATCTCTCCATGGCCTCTGCATCAGCTCCTGCTTCCTGACCTACTTGAGTTCCAGTCCTGACTTCCTGTGGTGATCAACAGCAATGTGGAAGTAAGCTCAATAAACCCTTTCCTCCCCAACTTGCTTCTTGGTCATGATGTTTGTGCAGGAATAGAAACCCTGACTAAGACAAATTGGTACCAGCATAGTGGGGTATTCCTGTGACAACCTGACCATGTTTTGGGGAGGATTGTGGAAGGACTTTGGAACTTTGAGCTAGAAAAGCCACTGTTAAGAACTCTGTGGAATATTCTGTAGGAGCTTGGAAGATCATGTTGAGAACAGTGTAGAAGATGGAGACCTGGCTTGTGACATTTCAGAGGGAAGATTAAAGACTCTTATCAGGGCCATGTTGTTTTGATTGTGAAGATTCTGTGGTTCTGGTTAGCTGGGGCTGAAGTATCAGCTGTGATTAACAAGATACCAGAACTACTAAAGTGAAAACTTTGCATTATTGGGACTATTGATGGTGGTTAGCTGGAGCTAAGAAATTAGCAGTGATTAAGAAGAGACCAGCATCATTGAGGTGACATCTTCTGGGGAGTGTTTTCTGAGAGCACAAAGAGGTTATGTTCCAGAGATAGCCAAGGACTTGGTAATGTGTAAGAGTCACCCAGGTGGTACTGGTTTTGACAGCACAAAGGGGTCATGAGGCTTGGCACACTAAGAGGCCATGAAAGGCCACTGGTGAAGGTGCAGCCTCAGTTTGCAATTGATGGCCCAGGACTAAAGGTGTCATTCGAAGGAGTTGAGGCTTGACACCGTGAAGACAGTCTATGAGAGGATATTGGTGAAGCCTAGTTACAGCGGAAGACAACAGTTTGTTTTGGAAATGTCAGTACCATGCAATGACCACCAAGGACAGCAGCAGCAATGGAGTACAGGCATCTGGAGCCCAGAAGACAAGATGTGTGCTACAAAGAAGTGACCAAAGCCCTTAGAGGATCCCAGAAGATCGTGAGTTGGATCCCAGACATTGGTTTTGCTTTTGATTGTGACTGTGCCCTGATATTTTTCCCTCTTGAAGGTAGAATGTATTTTAGTGGAGCCCACAGTTAAGAGACTTTGAATTTTAAAAGATATTAGACATTTTAAATTGATTGAACTTTTAATATGTAAAGACTGTGGGACTTTAGATCTTGGGGATGAATAAGAACATAAGGGTTGAGGCTTAATAGTGATGTGTCTGTGTGTCAAGTTGACAAGGGGTCAATTGTACTGGCTGGTTTTGTGTGTCAACTTGACACAGGCTGCAAGTTATCACAGAGAAGTGAGCTTCAGTTGGGGGAGGGCCTCCATGAGATCCAGCTGTGGGAAATTTTCTCAATTAGTGATCAAGGGGGTAGGGCCCCTTGTGGGTGGTGCCATCCCTGGGCTGGAAGTCTTGAGTTCTATAAGAGAACAGGCTGAGCAAGCCAGGAGAAGTAAGCCAGTAAGGAACATCCCTCCATGGCCTCTGCATCAGCTCCTGCTTCCTGACCTGCTTGAGTTCCAGTCCTGACTTCCTTGTGATCAACAGCAATGTGAAGTGTAAGCTGAATAAACCCTTTCCTCCCCAACTTGCTTCATGGTCATGATGTTTGTGCAGGAATAGAAACCCTGACTAAGACAATATGTTTCTCCCTCTTTTTATGAAGGTTCCATACATATTTTCAGGATTCCGAATGAGGACACTAGGGTTACAATAATCAAGTGTGTTACATTGAGAGATGTTCAGAGATTGAATTATGATCCTGATCTAGCAAAAGGTTAATAGAATAAATGTAAAGTCTCCAACTAGGTTCCCAAGCATCCTAGAGTAAGTGTGGCAGTGTGGGAAGAGGGTGGCGCCACCTGATAGGAAAAAAGCGTGAGACTTCATTCTGTTCATGACTAATGAGAACAAACATATAAAGTGATTTATCATTTTGAGATTTAGGTTGTATTAAATAGAACACGTATTAAAAGCAAGAAAATGAGAACTCTATCTTACCTCCACTCTGACAGTTAAATGAAACACACAGTACTATACTGTGAAGGTTAACCAAATCCGGTCATAAGGAAAATAGCTAGAATATTAAGAAAGGAAAGTTGTGTTTCACCAGATATGGTGGCACACACCTTAAATCCCAGCATTTCTGATGGATGTCTGAGTTCACTGCCAACCTGGTAGCAAGTTCCAAGATAGCTGGAGCTACATAGAGACTTTATTTCAAAAAAAATTATATTTTATGACAGTGTGTGTGTGTGTGTGTGTGTGTGTGTCTGTCTGCGCGCGGGCCCGCGCGTGTGGCTTAGGCTGGAACACAGGGCCTTGTATCGTTGAGCCACACCACTAGCCCTCCTGCCATTATAGATACTAGGAATATTTACAATGGGAAAAAATAAACCATGAACCAACTATGAAAATAACTGAACATTTGAAGAGTTGTCTTATTTTGATCTCTAGTTCCAGCAGGTAGAAGGAGACCAGTGGGTGGAAACTACAGTGACAGAGTTTATCTTACTCAATATCCTATCCTGCCTTCACACACACACACACACAAATTCATGCCAAAGCCACTCAGTCAGTAAAGTCTTCAGACTCAATTTCAGTTCCCTGAATCTCAAGTGTCCAGCAGTTACTTAAGAGCCTCACACCTGCCTGATGAAAGCTGAAAGCTGTTTCAGGTAAAAAGCAGTTTACATGTTTAAAGAAAGTTACTCGTACATGTAGTGAGTGGTAGCATGTGTTCAAAGGAGATGAGGTAATGAGTTCAGGATGCTGTGGACAGAACCCGCTATGTATCAAGAATTAAGGAAGCAAGGACTTCTATCTATGTGTCTTATGTATCTGTAAGATGTTTAGTCAGACTTGTTTCCCCTTCTTTGTATTTATTGGAGCAGGGGATGTGGAGTGTTAAGCAGAAGCCCCCTCCCCTTTTTGATAAGTCAGGATATCTGCTTTTTCTGACACAATTTATTTAAGATTCTGGGAAAGAAATGGCCTAAAAGAAAAAAGATGGTGTGCAGACTTTAACAGGCAGTTCATGTTACGTCTTCGTTTCCTGTTTAAGTATGTATTTTTTATAATGTTTTTACTAACCTCAGTTTTCTTTTTTAGAGTTTCTTTATCTGAAGCTCATGCTCGACTGAACTTAAGGACTAAAGTGCTCAGGGAAGATGTATTAATTGCAGCCTTACTGTTTGAAATCTCTCTCACATTGAAATACGGTAATGCACTAAGTAATGCTCCTAAATATTCTTAGCTTATTAAATTATTACATTTTAAATACTTCAAAATAATTAATCTTTATTGTTATTGGATAGGTCTTTCTTGAATTTGAACATTTACTGTTTGTTCAAGACAGAGTTTCACCGTGTAGCTCAGGCTGGTTGTGAACTCAAAATCCTACTACTTGAGTCTCTAAGCACTGGGACTCCAGCTATGCCACCATGTTAACACTGATGATTTACGTATGATTGCTCTCTGGAGTATCTGTGAGACTAAGCCTCACAGCCCAGGGCCCAGGCTCACCTTGACTTGCTGTCAAGCCTCAGCCTCCCAGTACCTAGTTATCTGGAAGAGCTGCAAAGGTTAGGAGTGAGCTGCTCCTTCACTCCTACAACCAAGCCAAGCACTCCTAAGGATCCCAAGGGGCTTGGAAATTAATTATGTTCAGATTCGTAGGTGTCCTTTCAAAGGAGACAGACTACATTTTATTAAATAGGTTATAGACAGAAATGATTACTAGAAAAAACTCATCCTGAATTAAACACTGGTTCCAACAAATACTGAGTCTTATTTTAAAAAGTAAAGTCAAAATACAAAATATGGTAGAAAGGAAACAAGGCAAAAATATACATATATACACATACAGATTACATATATATGTATGCACAGTTAATGGGAAAGTCCATAAAACATTAGATGGAGAAACAAAAAACTCGTAAAGTAAAAGGTATTGCTTAAAGTGTAGAAAGGGGGAAAGCAAAGAACAAATCATTTTTTGATACATTTTATTTATTTTAAACTCCAGTTTTTAATTTCCTCCGGGTCCACCCTCCAACTGTTCTACATCCCATACTTCCTCCCCACTCCCCACCTCACCAGACCTCTAAACTCCCTGGGACCTCCAGTCTCTTGAGGATTAGGTGCTTCTCTGACTAATCCCAGACCCAGCAGTCCTCTACTGGGTTGGGGCCTCCTATCAGCGGGGGAATGCTGCCTGGTTGGTGGTCCAATGTCTGAGAGATCTCAGAGGTTCAGGTTAATTGAGACTGCTGGTCCTCTTACAGGGTTGCCCTCCCCCTCAGTTTCTTCCAGCTTTCCCCTAATTCAGCCACAGGAGTCGGCAGCTTCTATCCATTGGTTGGGTGCAAATAACTGCATCTGACTCTTTCAGGTGCTTGCTGGGTCTTTTCAGAGGGCAGAGGACATATTTTTTAAAATGTCTGAAAGATGTCACCAAGGGCTGGAGAAATGGTTCAGCAGTTAAGAGCACCTACTCTTCTTCCTGGGATCCTGAATTCAATTTCCAGCAACCACATGGTAGCTCACAACCATATGTAATGGATCCGATGCCCTCTGAAGACAGCTACAGCTACAGTGTACTCATATACATAAAATAAAGTTAAAAAACTCTCTAAGACTGGACATAACCAGTTATATGCATGGGAAGTAGGTCAACTCAATTTGGACAACATATAAATGCTCTGGAGAATTATAGTAAGAGAAGTTAATAAAGGAGACTTCTGTAAGGGTTATTTAACCTGAAGGATGAGATAGAGAGCGGGTAGAACGCAGGAAGTACATGTGCTTTCAAGAAAATGAGAAGTCAGGTGACTGAATCATTGCCAATCAAGCTATAAACACCACAGTTATAAAAAACTCTGAATCTTAGGAGTTTTAACCTGGAAATGTAAGAATTGGAACAGAGATGGTATTTTAAGTCAACTGGATGAAGGATGAAATTATCTAAAATATAGAGAATTCCATGACTGTCTTGGAAGAATTCCAGTGTTTAGAAATAGATTGAAAAAAAAGCTAACGAGCAAAAACCAGAATATAGGAAGAAAGGTATGGTGTTCCACAAGCCAAGAAAGGGTTTCCAAAATGAGTGAACACTGGACACACGCTGTGGAGATCACAGTTCCATCTGTTAAACCAGGAGGTTTGTCGTACCCACGTCAGAGCTATTTGGAGCTGGAGTAGAAATGAGGATTGAACAGTTGTGGCTATGGAAACAGCCCAGAAACATCGAAAGAGGGCAGTAGCTGGAGAGGATGTGGGATCCAGGGAGGAATTGTTTTCTCAAACGTTAATACTCTTGTGATGGCCCAGGCTTGTAGTGGAGAGCAGCCTGGTCCTTAGGTCAGAGGTAGATTCCACAATACAGAGCACGGAAAGATGGGCGGGCCAGATAGGGCTCTAGAACCTAGTTGGGTAATACATACTAAAGACCATTTTATATTTAAAATATATTTAAACCAGCTACATGTGATATAATCCCCATCTTTGATCACAGCGCTCAGAAGTAGAGGCAAGTCAGCCATGACTACTCAAAAGGGCTACCAAAAATAAAACTTAAATGATGAAACTCAATATTCAGTAGTTAACTTTTAAGGCCTTATTTTGTTGAAATGTACCTCCATTTTTAAAGTCTCATTTACACTGTCTTTTGTTCTTCATTTAGGAGCCACTGCATTTTGTGTTGCTCCCAATGCATTATTCCCATTTGAACTGTATAATGAAGAATATTTAGAGCAGAGAGATCTCTACCTGACTCAGTGCCAACAGCAGCTCCAGCAGTTCATTGCCACATGTGGACCTGGGACAGCTATCTTTTCTAGTGATGAATAAGCAAGTTAAGAATTTCCTTTCACTGGTCAGTGGTGGCACACGCCTTTAATCCCAGCACTTGGAGGCCAGCCTGGTCTACAGAGTGAGTTCCAGGACAGCCAGGGCTGTACAGAGAAACCCTGACTTTTACCTTTCATGCCCCTATAAGCCTTGGTAAATGTGTGATTTCTGGAGTAATGGTTCAGATATGTATCATCTCAAGGTTATTTGTTCGTAGGTCATTTATAGTATGAACTGTGGCCCCTTCATAATTGTAAATATGCAAATAATTCAAGAACAGAAGTTTTACCAAGGAATTTCACATCAAAAACTTCCTGGTTACTCCAGCTTATCACAGACACACACATAGTGAACATTGTAGTGTGAAAAAGGTTTTGTACCTACCAACATACCCAGCTTAAGCTTGTTAATTTACCAGTGATGAGTTCAAAGCACTGCAACTTAGTGACCCATATATAAGGCATTTCTTTATGTAACAGGTCTATTATGGGCACATTGCTTTATAAAGCTAAATGTGGAGTTAAGGAAAGCTGTGGAAAACTTATATCTCAAGCTATATACCACCAAAGTGACACTAAAGGCACCTATTTTGGTTGGGCAGTGATGACACACGCCTTTAATCCCAGCACTTGGGAGGCAGAGGCAGACGGATTTCTGAGTTCGAGGCCAGCCTAGTCTACAGAGTTGAGTTCCAGGACAGCCAGGGCTATACAGAGAAACCCTATCTCAAAAACAAAACAAACAAAAGACAACTATTTATTCCTAGGGGCAAGTAGTCTTCCTGGCAGGACTACAGGGTCACACAGCACTTGGTATTTTTAGGTACTTGACCTGAATAACTAATTAATGATATACTACATACAAATTATGAATTGTTTTGTGCCTCTTCATATGATGTGGTTAAATCTAGGTCTCTAGAGTAAAAACAAAACAATTCTTATTTAAAAAAAAAAAAAAAAAGCTAACACATCTGGAAAGTTTAACATTTGGAATTTCTGTCTTGGGCATCAAATCCAGAGCTTTGCGCCTTGTTAAGCCAGTTAACCACTTCCCCAACCTTACAAAGGTCTAGGTCATCAAAATGTGCTGAATTTCTAAGCTACTTACTAAACTTTTCTAAAGATCTAGCCAAGATTACACTCAAGGAAATCCAGTTTTAGGGTTGTCAAGTGATCCTAGACGGATTCTCTAGTCATTTTCTTCCCTACAGTACATTGCTGACTACTGTACTAGCCAACCATCAGGATTGATGAAAGATGAGTTTATTTTACTATGAATGACATTTTAAAGATATGCATTTTAAAGAAAAAAAATACTACCCACAGCAATTAAAATTAACTGTTTATTTTTACATAACATTTATTAATATCAAATTAAATACTATTTTTCACCATTTGCTTCTGTTCATGGTTTCTTGACCAAGTCTTCATTTTACCTTCCAAAATGTGCACTGCACCTTCCCAAAAGAAAGAGAGAAAAAAGTCAGAAGCCCAAAGTCATTTTTCTTCCATCACAGAAACTAGGCCCAGGTGTTCACCCTAATGATCTTCAAAACCAATTGGCTCCAGTCCCTCAGTGTCGTCAACTACTAGTCAATTAAGAGACATGACTGATCAAGCAAACTTACCTAAAACAATGAAGGGTTTTTTTAAAAGACAAAATCACAGCTCCCAAAGTTGGACATTCACTACAGCCACCTACATGCTGAAGAGAAAAGTAACCCATTTTAACAATGGCATCACATTAGTCATCTGCATCATCTATGTGCTGCTGGCATCTCAGTCTTTTAAGATTCTCTCTTCAAAGAATCCCTCAGCTGGGTAAACGGCAAAAACTTAAGTCATCACTGTGCCAGCTATTAAGGCCCTGTGTTAATCAAACCACAAAGAAAAAATAATACACAATTTGTACCTTGTTATTGGCAAACGTAGTCCTGGTAGCGTGTTTCAATCACTGTCCATGACAAGTTTGTGGAAGACATCTGTTCAAGCTAAAAATTAAAATATTTGATTGTTAACTCATTTTACTTACATGTTTTAGTGCCTTGTATAAGTGTGTGCTGGCTACTTTCATGTCAACTTGTCACCAGCTAGTCACTGTCATAGAAAGCTACAGTTGTGAAAATGCCTGCTTAAGATAGGGCTGTAGGCAAGCAGGCCTGTAAGGCATTTTCATAATCAGTGACTGGGCTAAGGGGCAGCTCCTTGTGGGTGGGGCCACCCCCCCACCCCGGTCTGGGAGGTCCCTGTTCCATCATTCCTCCATGGTTCCTGCCCCATCATCCATCGTCCGTTATTCACACCCTTCACTGGCAGTACTACTGACTTAAAGGACTGCGTACCAAGCCTTTGCTTATCAGTCTCAGGGCTTGCAGAGAACAGGCATACATAAAATTGTGCAGACCATCACCTGCACATTAGAATAGGAAATGGCATGGCCAGAGTCAAAAACCATGTCCTACTGAACTCCCAGAGAATTAATGATTGAACCAATTACTGGAGATGACATGACTTGCAAAATTAGACAAGAAACCCTTAATGGTTTCATATTTGAAATGCTGAGTTTACAGAAATCCAGAGTACCCTTCCTGGTTTATAAATAACAGTAGAGCACTTAATATACAATCCTCAAATGGTGTGTTCTTTTGTATCCACATGCTTCAGAACTTTACCACCTTCTTTTGCCGGCATCCCTACCCTGTGTGGCTTTCAAGACGTTCGAAAATTCTGCTCCAACCTCAAAGTTTCTTTTAGATAATACAGGGTTGATCTAGGAATACAAGCTTTTTAGAATGCTGCCAATACTTCAGATCAAATTTAATTTAAAAAACAAACAAACAAAAACGCTCGGCAACCCAGGCCGTGGTGGCGCATGCCTTTAAATCACAGCACTTGGGAGGCAGAGGAAGGTGGATTTCTGAGTTTGAGGCCAGCCTGGTCTATAGCGTGAGTTCCGGGACAGCCAGGGCTACAGAGAAACCCTGTCTCGAAAAACCAAAATAAATAAATAAGTTAATTAAATAAATAACGCCTAAAATTGGCTAATATCTTAGAAGCAATAATAATTTTCCGCCTCTAAAATTTCCTATGGGAAAACTGATTTCTCACTTAGGACGCCTGAAACAGGCTGCATGGTGGCTTCTCTTGGGGACACAAAGGGACTCCCGCCACTGTGCAGGCCCAGATGAAAGCTGCCGCCCAAAGCGGCCGCTTCTCCCTGCACTGCGACGCGTCCAGAGGAGCAGGCCTTATAACGAAGGGCTCGGCTAGGATTTGGAGACCAGTCCAAATCGCGAGCGGGAATGCGTGCGGGAATGCGCCCCGCCGCTCACAGCAGGCCACGGGCCACGCCGTACCCGGGAGCCACGGGGTCCTCCGTACCCGCCTAGTTACCGGCGCCGCCGACAAGGAACCCCTCTCCGCACCCTCGGGGTTAAGTAGACCGCAGGATTCGCACCTGGAAGAGCCCAAGGACACGCCGGGCTCGGCCGCCGCCGGCCTCCGCTGGCCGCCATGCTGCACGACCTGCTTGCGCTTCACGGCGCTGCAGGAAAGGAAGAAGCCCGGCGTGCGCAACCCTAAGGCGAGCCTGGAGACCCCGCCTCTTCCGGCCAGCCCTCCTTCACCCCCCCCCCTTCCCGCTCTGTGTTTCTATTGGACAGAGGGAGCAGGTTGTGGGAATACTTCCGCTAGAACTATTTAATTGGTTTTGCAAGTAATGAATAATGCCTTAAAATAGGACAGTCTCCCAGTCCGGGTCCTTCTGTTTGCTGGGTCGTCTACATCCTCACCTACTTCAGTGTTTAAAAAACGTTGGTATTAGCAACTCCATTTATTTATTTATTTATTTTAAGATCCATTTTATTTTATATGTATGGGTGTTTGGCCTGCACACGAGCCATGTGTGCATCACCTGCGAACCTGGTACTGACAGAGTTGGGTGGAGTGTGTCAGATGCCCTGGAACTGGAGTTATATGATAGACAGTTATGAGCCATAACTTACAATGTGGGTGCTGGGAATCTAACCCTAGATCCTCTGGATAAACAGTCAGTGTTCTTAACTGCTAAGACATCTCCAGCCCTCAGCAACTCCATTAGAGTTAGTGTTCTGGAATCAGCAAGCACACACTCACTCACAGAAAAAGAGATAAAAATTGGTTGTCAGGAAAAAAAAAAGCTATTAACGAGTTTGATTTGTAATAGTAATAGAATTTTTCTTAGTCACAAAGTAGTCCCCTACTGTGTTAGAGTTACATTGTTGAACTTGAAGGTCATGACGAAACACCACAACCAAGAGCAAGTTGGGGAGGGAAAGGGCTTATTTGATTTAGCCTTCTACTTCACTGTCCATCACTGACGGAAGCCAAAACAGGAACTCAAGCTGTGCAGACACCAAGGCAGAGGCCATGGAGGGGTGCAGCTTACTAGCTTATCTCATGCCTTGTCAGCTTGCTTCCTGGGACCCCTGGCTTCTCTCTCAGCCTCTGACTTTTTACTCTGCTTGGCCTCAACTAACTCTGGCAATCTTCTGGCTCTTCCTCATTCTCTGGCTCATTCAGAAAGAATAGGAAGGGGTGAACTTATTCAGCAGCAAGTTTCAGAAACTGAAAACATTAAAGGCCTAGATTAGATTGTACGAAGGGTAGAAGCTTCAGGACTAGGCCTAGATTAGAAGACACAGGCACTAAGCCTCAGAGATGACAATTATTTCAGGCAAATAAAAGTTACTTTTACAGGACTATATTATGGGTGTGCTCACATGGAAGCCAGAGAAGAGCTTTATGAACTTAACTCTGTTTTTCCACCTTTATATATATTCTTAAGCTGGAACTCAGATTGGCAGGCGTGCACAGCAAACATCTTTATCTGTCAAGGTACCTCAATGGCCTGGACTTTCATATTTTATCCATTTTATTTATCTCAATCTCTATTCTTGAGTCTTGGCTACAAAACATTAGGCTAGGTGCCAGAAAAAGAAATGTTTATGATCTCGTCTGAAATATATACATGAAAAAGTAAACTCAAATTCTTAAATTGGAAAAAAAAAATCCCATCTCTCAATCTCTCCTCTCTCTCTCTCTCTCTCTCTCTTTCTCTCTCTCTCTCCTCCTCCTCCTCCTCCTCTCCCTCTCTCTCTCCCCCTCTCTCTCTCTTAAAAGGAGCTGGAGAGATGGCTTTATGGGTAAAGGGCTTGCTGCTTACTTAGCTTTTGTCAACTTGACACAAACCAGAGTTACCCTCAAAGCTGAGGGAACATCATCAGTTGAGGAATCGCCTCCATCCGATTGGCTATAGGTGTGTCTATAGAGATTTTTCCTGATTCACGATTGACGTGGGAGGGCTCAGCTTGTTGTGGGTGGTGCCCCCTCTGGGCAGGTGGTCCTGGGTTGTATAGGAAAGCAAGCTGGGCAAGCTGTGGGAGCAAGCCAATAAGTGGCATTAATTTATGGTTTCTGCTTCAGTTCCATCCTTGAGTTCCTGCCTTGACTTCCTTCAGTGATGAACTATGATGTAGAGTTGTAAACCAAAATAAACCCTTCTCTCCCTAAATTGGTTTTGGTCATTGTATTATACACAGCAACAGCAAACTTGGACACCATAAGATCCCCGTGCACTGGGGGTGTGGGCACAGGAGGACCACTGGACCTCAGTGGCTACCCATCGAAGCTTTAAAAACAGGATTCCTATGAGATTACAGGCAATTTTCTCAAAAGTTATTGTCATCCACACCTAGAGAGGAATGTTTGCTGAAATGGACTGTCTCCCGGGATCATCTGTCGTGGTTGAGCAAACAATTCCAGGAAAGCAAGGCCAGGACAATCTTCAGGTGCTCTGCACTGTAGTATCTGACCTTTACTATTTGAAACAGACAGTTTTATCTGCTGAGGTCAGACTCTGACCTCTCTCTGTTTTCTGTCTCTTTACTCTGCGCTCTGAAATCCAACTGCCAGTCTTTCTTAATCTGTGAGTTCCAGGTTCAATAATATTCTGTCTCAAAAAAAAAATAGTGATCTGTCTCTGGCCTACACACACATATATATGTATACATACACACAATACACACAACTAATAAGATGGGGATTAAGTGAGGAAGGCACCTGATATTGACCACCGTGTGGCCTTCGCAGGTGTGTATGAAGGAATACGCGCGTGCACACACACACACACATACACACACACACACACAGCTGTTAGATCATAGACCCCACCCACCCAAATCAGTTCCCACCACTTGCTTCAGAGCAGGGTAAACTTGAATTACAGTTTTACTCTCTTATCTAGTGCCTTCTGTCTCTGACGCCTACAGTTCCTAGAACAGATAACATGATGAGGGGCCCCCCATCCCTCCAAACATTTGTAAGAGAAAAATGACCTTTGTCGTTCTTGAACTGAAGGCTCTCCCGTCAGGACCCCATTCTTTTCTCTATGGTATTCATGATATGACCCTCGGAATAAATTTCTTCTAAAGGATAATTGTCTCAGAACCCTTCTTCTAGACCTGAAAATCTTCTAAAAATCTAATACTGGAAAAAAAAAAAAACCATGCAGAACCTAACAGAGGAGTTTAGAATCTTTGTCTTGGGCCCCAGCTATTTCTTTTGTTCAGACCACTTAGTCCTGGGTCATGTAAGAAAGAGGAATAAACATGAACACGTGTTCTTCTCTATCCTAGTTCCTATAGGACAGAGGGACTTGTTGAGGGTTGACCCTGATGCGCAGAAAATAAACCTCTTGCTTTTGCATTGATTGGCATCTCCGTGTCTCAGTTGGGGGCATCTTGAAGTAAGTACCACTGGCAGAGGGTCAGGGGTCTTACACCTCAATGCGAGTGACTAGAAGGTAACCCTGAATGGCCATTACAAGCAGTTTTTTGTACTTTTTAGGGGCACAGGTTACATCAGCAAGGTTACAGTTCAAACTTATTGGCTAAGCATATTGACCTTTAAATCTATTGACTAGCAAGCATGACATGCATTTGAATTCTACCTGGGAGAGGGTCTATCACTAAGTACATCCTTTTTTTACTCAAGAATGTTCTTGTGGGTAGAGAATGGAACTTAGCCTAGCCTTGACCCCAGGCAGGAGGGGGAAACCTGTAAGGAAAGTGAGGGACTAGAAAAAGTTCTTAGGGTCCCTCACAACCAAGAATTGTTCTTGTCTAAAAGAACTGTAGGAACAAAAATGGAGAAGAGACTGAGGGAAAGGCAGTTCAGTGATTGGCCCAACTTGGGATCCATCTCAAGGAGAGGCACCAAGACCTGACACTATTACTGGTGCTATGGTGTGCTTACAGACAGGAGCCTAGCATGAGATGCCCAACCAGCAGCTGACTGAGACACCACATACTTACATCCAACCATTGGACTGAAGTTGGGAACCCCTATGGTTGAATTAGGGGAAGGATGGAAGAACCAGAAGAGGAGGGCAACCCCGTAAGAAGACCCTCAGTTCAACTAACTGGGACCCCTCTGAGCTCCCAGACACTGATCTACCAACCAGGCAGCATGCACAAGCTGGTTCAAGACAACCCCCCCCCCACACACACACACATACACACACTTATGTAGTAGAGGACTGCCTGGTCTGGTCTCAGTGGGAAAAGATAAGCCCAATCCTCAAGAGACTTGAGGCCCCGTCCAGGGACGGGGAGGCCTGGTGGTAGGAGATCATCCTCTCAGGGACTGGGGTCAGGTGGAGGAGGAATAAGGTGAAGAACTGGGGGGGGGGGGGGACGGGACCAGGAGGTGGGCCACAGCTGAAGTGTAAATAAATAAATACATCTTTTTAAAAAACCATTTAATATAAGATATAAGGAATTAACTATTACAAAGGATTACTAGTATTCTGTGGTGGTCAGAAGGCCAAGGAGTGTCACAACATCACACCACACACAGACCTCATGAGACATTTATTGAGGAGGGATTATGCCTCTGAGCCTGGAGAGGAAAGGGAGAGGGCAGATTATGAAGGTGGGGCTTCATCAAGTGTATGGCGCACGCTCATAGGGAAAATACACAATCTGTGGCAACAGTGAATGCATGTTACATTAATGTCGAGACATTTTAGGCAGGAGTGAGAATAGAAGCACCTGTTTCTGGTGGTCAAAATCCTTCGTCAAACTAGATGCCAACCCACCTTCCCCTCTACACATGCAGGTCTCCACCTTCCTACAGGAAACAGCCTCCCCCATTTACAATCAGCATGTCCGATCTCACAGTCCCCTGCCAGGTCCTATATCTGAGGGGAAATACACTCTCGGACCAAACCGCTTCAACAGGGGTGTCCATGGCCTCCACTGAACAAGCAGACCAATTCCATTCACACGTATCACAGAGAAGTGAGCTTCAGTTGGGGAAATGCCTCCATGAGATCCAGCTGTGGGGCATTTTCTCAATTAGTGATCAAAGGGGTAGTGCCATCCCTGGGCTGGAAGTCTTGGGTTCTATAAAAGAGCAGGCTGAGCAAGCCAGGAGAAGCAAGCAAGCCAGCAAGGAACATCTCTCTATGGCCTCTGCATCAGCTCCTGCTTCCTGACCTGCTTGAGTTCCAGTCCTGACTTCCTCTGGTGATAAACAGCCATGTGGATGTAAGCTGAATAAACCCTTTCCTCCCCAACTTGCTTCTTGGTCATGATGTTTGTGCAGGAATAGAAACCCTGACTAAGACAACACGCAAATATAAAGGGGCTTCATGTCCACTTCCCCCACATCCCTCTTGCTCAACTCGAAAGGGTAATAAAGACATGCTCCTCTGTGCGTCCCTCAGCACCACCGCAGCTTTACAAACGATGGGCACCAATCCCCAAGGCCCTAAGTCCAATGCCTTATGGCAAATTGATGTCATCCATATTCCCCAATTCGGCAGACAGAAATATGTTTTTGTCACCATAGATATATACTCCCATTTTATATGGGGTAAGGCCCAAGCAGGTGAAAACTCAAAAAGGTTAATTCACCATATGCTCTCCACCTTTGCCATCATGGGCATTCCCCAACAGATAAAAACTGATAATGGCCCTGCCTTCATTAGCTCTGATTCAAAACCTCTGTACACGCTGGGAAATTGCCCACCATACAGGAATTCCCCACAACCCTCAGGGCCAAGGAATAATAGAAAGAACACATCAAACCCTAAAGCCCAACTCCTAAAACAAAAGACAACCACCTATCCTCTTAATGTACAATTAATGATGGCTCTGACTACCCTAAACATATTTAACAACTACAAAAACTCCAAACATCCTCCTACTCCCTCCATTGGCACACACCAAAATTAACCCCCTCCTATCCTAGTACAATGGTGAGATCCTTTGGATGGAATTTGGAAGGGACCAGACCCCCTCCTTACAACTGGGAGGGGTTTTGCTTGTGTTTTTCCACAGGACTAGCCTAAGCCCATCTGGGTTTCTGCCAGAAATGTTTGATACCTCCTCACCAACCAAGAAGATGGCCCACCTCTCTCTGGCAGAACAAGGACAGAAGAAGAGGAGTCAGAAGAAACACCACATCCGGCAGGACAACAAGATCTCCTGGAAGGACATCGATGACCTGGTGACTGCTGCCAAGGCCATGTGCCCTCCACAAGCCCCCCTCTCCTCTATTCTCTTGGCTGTTTTTGTCATTCACGAAGCTGACTCTGGTACTGCCCAGCCTCTCCCTAGCCTTCCCATCACCTACCACTGGAGATTCTATGCTAGGGAAATCTACAATGGACACAACAAAGTTATAGGGACCCAGGACTGTCCACTCGAAGGATGTCAAACCAGGATTGAGATTCCTCTACACCCAGTTTTCATCCCTTTTCTCTGCTTTCCCTAACAAAACATAGATGAATGTCTTCAGGAAGTCTCCACATATGGAGGTTGCAGATACTGGAGCTGCAGAATGGAATCCACCACCATGCTCACCAACCTTAACACTCATTTTTAGCTTTCCATCAGTGATCCCTGGAATGAGCTTTGGTAGACCAGAGTCACGAGTAAATGTTACCCCAATGGCTATGCCAAGTACCCAGTAACTGACCTGCGCATCTCCAGTGAGCTTGTTCCTGTCTCCAAATCAGTCTTTACCCATGCTAATATTATCCAACAGGAAGGTGCTACAAACTACCCTCTGCTGGCTACAATACATCCAATATGCAGCTGACCTCTTTCCCTTAACAACCCACCCCAACTCCTCCCAATGATTTTTCTGTGCCTTTCTCTGCCTTTCTCTGTTATTAGCAGCTGTTCCCATTAACATTTCCCTTCAAGGCTTCCATGGGCCCCTACCCACGAGGAAAACACAGGGCATTCCTCTCTTTGACCTCTCCTCCCCTCTTGCCTCGTAGGGCCCTCCTCAAAACCCCATCTTACATGTGTCTGTGACATCACCATCACCAAGTCAGTATGTGTTAGCCCTCCTCCAGTGCAAAGGCTCTACAGGTACCTGCATTAACCCCCTTTTCAAGGCTCCTGCACCCCCGCGATGATTGTCCCCCAGGTTCATCTCTATGAACTTGAAGAACTCGCCTTGCAGATGGGAGAAAGCCGAAAGAAGAGAGAGATCTTCATCTCTCTGCTCAATGGACTAGGCCTTGCTGTCTCACTGGGTGCAAGCAGGAACTGCTGGAGCAGTCCTTGCCCAAACACAACATCTAGCCAGCAACTTCCAAGACAAGCTTGACCAGACGATGGCTTCCCCTACAGTCTCTTCAATGCCAGATAACTTCCTCAGCAGGAGTTATTCTCCCCCCCCCCCAAAAAAAGCCTTGGATTTACTGACTGCTGAATAGGGAGGGACTAGCATTTTGCTGGGGGAGGAATGTTGCTTTTATGTCAATGACTCTGGGCTGGTAGAACAAGATATACAAATGCTCAAAGAGCTCTGGTGGTGGTGGGGACCTCCGGGTATGCTATACTCCCAATACCCATTCTCCTTGGTACTCTAACCCCTTGGTAGCCTGGATTCGTCCCCTCCTTGGCCCCATACTAGCCATTGGAGCCTTGCTTCTCTTGGCACCCAGTCTCATTTAGTTGCTCTCATTGCGGCAGATGAGTAGCATTGCAAAAATCACTACCAATCAGGTCTTGGTTCAGTATCAAACTGTTCCCAACACAGGAGACAGTTATTCTGATGACACCTCTCCCTTATAAAAAGAAAAGGGGGGAGTTGTGGGGTGGTGAGCTGTGCATAGGCAGCCTGGACCCTGGTCCAGCTCAGGCTTAAAACTCTGGGAGACCCAGCAGATGACTGTTGCCTGCAAGGGAAGCAGGTGTTTGGCCACACCCTTTGGGCCCTGGCTCCTGTCGCAGCTACACCAGTACCACAGCCTGCCATCTCCTTCACACCCCACCCCCAGACTCCCCCCCCCCCCCCCCCCCCGCCCAGAGGTCTGTGGCCATCAGCCGCTTAAGAGCAGCACCAAGCCCTCCCACATGCAAATAAGGTTTCCCCAAGCTCTCAGACCAAGCCAATGAGAAGTACCTGCTATCACACCCTGATCCACCCCAAAACTGTAATAAGAATCCTATCCAGAAGGATTAAAGGTGTGCGAGAACTACTCCGTTGTCTGAGAGCTTCTGTCCTAAGAGCTGTTAACACGTGGGAAAAGATCCGCTCTCCTGAAAGGCCTCCTGAAGCGGCCCACACACTCCTCCTTGGCTAAGTGGCCTCATCGGCCCAGCCTGGCCGGACTCTGTGGAAGAAGTGGAATCCACTTACTCCCCCTCCCACTCCCCCTTCCTGTTCGCACTCTCTCCCCTTTGCCAGAACCTTCTCACCCGCCAGGGCCAGAGATCTCTGTGGAAAGCCTCCAGTACACAGGCCTGCAGTTGATGAACTTGGGTCCTTAACTTACATCGTGGGTAAAAACAGACCTAAAGCGCATCAAAAATCTTAAAAATGCATTAGTTTTGTACCCTCAAAGCCTGCGAATGGAAAAAGCTGTGCCTGCAGACACAGACTGCATAAACCGCAGTGCCCTGGAGAGGCTGGGATGTTCAAGTCTTGAGGCTAGATCCTCTGGAACGGCCATTCCTTGCACAGCTACCTGTCTGAACTGACATCTTGTAAGTTCTAGGTAAAAACCCTTTCGGAATCTATTATCTTAGCAGACCACTGGCTCACACCAACCCAAAAGCGAAGAATGTCACCAGACAGCATCTGAGGGAGGCCTATAGAAAACTCTCCCATTTTTCTCTTCCTTCTGTTAATTATCACAATCTTTTAGCCAAATATGAAGCTAACTTTAAATCCTGGTCCAGACAATAGATACAGGCTAGGCCCACACCCAATATTCCCGGAAAATGGTGCCGAAGTACATCAGCCAGGCTTTTATAAAGGCAAACACAAGGCTACGTACTTCCTGCTTTTGTCCAATTGGGGGAAAGCATACATCCTGACGTACTTCCTGCCTTCGTGTCTCCTGCCTATGTGTGAGCAGTTGGGGCAACCAAACTTGTTTACAGAATTGAAAGCATGACTTGTTACATGAACAACCGCCCCAGCATTCCATGAAGTTATTTGTCCCTGGGCAAGTGGGGTTTACGGGTTAGAGGTGGTTTTGTTTTATAGATTTCTTAAGCACAGTCATTTAAGCTTAAAGTATAACTTTATACCATCACACCTAGCATTTTCCAGCAGTGAGCGGATCGGTGGGAGGTTCTGGCCCCTCTACTAATGAACTGAGTCAGTGCTGCCATCTGCAAATGCACCGCAGGAGAAAAACTTCGTGATTTAAATATAGTAGAACTAAACAACAACTATCTATTGATATAGAACCAGAATTACTTTTAAAAGCTTAGTGTTTCGCTGGGTGTGTGGTGCATTTTTAAAAAGTAATTAATTTTATGTATATAAGTACACTGTGTACACTAGGGCTGTCTTCAGACACACCAGTAGAGGGCATCAGATCTCATTACAGATAGTTGAGAGCCACCATGTGGTTGCTGGAATTTGAACTCAGGACCTTTGGAAGAGCAGTCGGTGTTCTTAACTGCTGAATCATCTCCTTGGCCCCCATGATGGTGCATGTCTTTAATTCCAGCACTCTGGAGGCAGAGGCAGGAGGATCTCTGTGAGTTTAAGAATAGCGGTCCACACAGTGAGTTACAGGACTAAATAGAGAGTCCATGTCTCAAAAAGAAAGTTATTTTTAAAAATACATGTGGATATTATTTTTCTCCAGGTGGCCAGACTCTGAAATCGTTACTTCCACATGTAACTCCCATTAGTAAATTAATCCCTTTAGCCATCAGTCCTTGCTTATAGTGGACAGGGACTTGAAGACCTCCTGGGTGTTCTAAGAGAGCACTGGTGGGAACTGGGAGGAACTAGTGGTAATGACCACATCCTTGTGCTCTGGAGGGTCAGTAGTAAGCATGTCAAAATAGAGTTAATGCAAGAGAAACATAAATGACCCTAGTCAGAAACGCAAGGCTTTCCTATATAAAAGCCTTTCACCCTCTGGCAAGATTATTTTTAAACATAATATTGACATTGAGATAATCATAGCATTTATATATTTTGTCCAATTTAAAATTCCAAATCTGTGGAAAAATACATTAAATTGTCAGAAAATAGGGCATTGATCTGGGTGAAATCTGATGCTTAAATACTTAAAGCATATGAACTTTACTGAGATAATTTTGTTGAAAATTACCTAAATTACTTATGATTTCTGTCTGGATCTGAAACAGCCATGTAGCTTAATTGTCAATGTGAAACACTAGGATTTTCCTTCTCCATTTAACTTAACTTTGGAGTTAATAAGCTTTGAAAACAACTACTTAAATCCCATCATGAGAAATTCTCAATCTAAGAGGATGTTTTAAAATTGTTCCATCTGTCCAATGGGGCTTGAAGAAGTCCCTAGGAGACTTTGGGGACTGTTTTCTTTTTGATGACTATCTATTCATACGTGGGTGGAAGTAGACCCTCAACCTCTGCCTGTCCTCATCTGTGTAAGAATGCCTGGAGTTTCTGCCCGGATCTTCAGCAAGGAGGAAAACGGACCTCAGAGAACAAAGCAACCTAGAGACCTTGCTGAGTTGCTGAATGAACTAGGTTTCACCAACCACAAAGCACTGGCTTCTTGTTATGTGAAATGATACGGCTTTTCTCACTGCTTAAAAAAAATATCCAAGAATGATTACATAGTCAAAAATGTAAGTAGCTGAAAATTTTAATCTAAGGTTAAAGTAAGGTTATTTATACCTCAATCACAGTCTAATATAAATTATGTCCTGCAATTAACATCCCATTAAACCTCCAGTGAGTTACAATAAGGAATTAATGACTCTTTTCTCAAATTTTGCCAGCTTCCTTTTTAAAGGACAATAACCATGCTGTTCTCAGGAGTCTCTGAGGGAAAGTAGAATGATTGACAAGGAGTAAGTTAACTGAAAGGAACAGTTAACTGGAGGGCATAAGACTGCAATTACAGCTACATGGAAAGTGAATTTAAATATCCTCGGTGTATATATTATGCACCCGTGTCAGAGACCCCTGTGCCCACCTCCTAGAGGGTGGTATGCTTTGTGAGCATGCTCTCCCAAGAACTTGGAAAACTTGCTTTGCTGGGGAGCAACAATAGACAGACACACCCTTCCCATCTGCTTGCTAACCACGAAGGGCGAGAATGCAAATTGCAAGCACCCTTTACAAGAAAAGCAGACAATGGGGCTAGTGAGATTGCTCAGGCAGTAAAGGCGATTGTCTGGTAAAGATGCTTGCGCTGCAAGCCTGGCAACTTGAGTTCAACCCCCGAGTCCACAGAGAAGTGGAAAGAGAGAACCATCAACTCCTTCAGGTTGTTCTCTAACCTCACACACAAGCACCAAGGCATGCACCCGTGCGATTTCGTGCACACAAATACTGCTCATACATTTAAAAGTGTAAAGGGAAGAAAGTAAGCCTCATCTTCCATCTCTCAAGTCACGTGTTCAGAAGGATTTATGAATCTTGTTGTTTTCGGTTTAAACAGCATTTCACATGCAGGTTTTCTTTCGCTCGATCTCTGATGCGCCCTAACCATTTCTCTGTCAATTCATAATTCGGCTTTCAAAACTCAACCTGGCTGCCAAACTCTTCTGCTTCTTTTCTTATGCCGGGCTCGTTAGAACACGATCTAAGTTCATTCCCTTCTTCCTGCAGACGGATGTTAGGACTAGTAAGTGAGACAAGTGGTAAATCCTAGGACCTGGCAGAAGCTGCAAGCTGAGGGCCAAGACACACTCAGACTGTGGCTTGCTCCTCTCCTCTCATTCTCCCTCCTTTTCCTCTCTGGTCTCTTCTTTCTCCTCTCTTTTCTCCAACCCCAACCGGGTAACTGAAAACCCACCTACCTCTGATCCCTCCAGTAATTGGCTGTAGCCAATTTTACTTAACCAATAGTTTCAAATCAAGGAGCAAGGTTTGTACAACCAAAGCCTGTAAAGGTGAGAACTCCCTCTTAAGCCTATGCTTCCCGTACAGAATTAGCATTACAATATGGCAACTGACCACAGCCTGGGGACTTTTTTTGCTATGGCCTTAGACCTCACCCAAAATGTTTATCCCAGACTCTCCCCTCCTCTAGACTGTTATCTTTAGGTTCCAGTCAATAGAACCCATCCTTGGGGGGCGGGGGGGGGGGGGGGGGAGGGTGTCACATGTACTTCATAGCCTGCTGACCTCTATCTTAGAGACCACACCAGATCCTAGGCTCTTTAGCTGTAGGTCCTATAGCCAAGACTCTGCCTACTGTGCAAAACCAGCCTTTTGATGGTTTCACCCATATGTGTAAGAAGTGTGCTGATTGATAAATTTATTTGTTACTATAAATTTATTTCTGTTCCTATGAAAACTTCATGAACTGTTGCTTTCTTAAAACATGTTATTTGAGGTAACCCCAATCTGGTTTCCTGAGCCATGTTTGCCTGCAGAATATACTGTTGCTTATTCTGTGTGAGCAATGGCATTTTATTGACTTCCTGTTATTCTGGAATTCCCCCCCCTTCTCCTTCCCTCCCTCCCTCCTTCCCTCTTTTTCTTCCTTCCATTCCTTCCTTTTTTTCCTTCCTTCCCTCTCTCCTTCCTTCCGTGTGTATAGCATATGTACACATGAATACATATGTATGTTTGAATGCAGGTGTGTATGGGGGTACCAGAAGACACTCTTGGAGGTCAGGTCTCACCTTCCATCTTGTTTGAGAAGGTGGGGGGGCGGCTCTCTGTTTTGGTTGCTTTAATGTCAGCTTGCCGCATAATAGAATTATATTCGTTTTTAGAATTATTGGCAGGGTGTCTCAACCAAAGGACTAGGGTAGGCGGCTTGCTGGCGTTCTCTGGTCCTTTCCTCACGCCCCAGAGTTAATTCACCCTGCCGTGGATGGCTTCCTTCGGCTCTCAGGACCTGCACCTTTTATCATGGATTAAGGATAAACAACTCTCTTGGAAACTTCCAGACAGGAACCCCGAGGGCCCCACCTTCTAGAGACTAAGCAACTATCTATTTTTCAGACTTTCGGGTGTGAGACCACTGTTATTGCAATTTTAATGTAAGCTGACTTAATACATTTTTTTAGTTTTAATTTTAAATTCATTTTATAGGTATGAATGTTTTACCTGCACGCATGTCCGTGTAACATGTGTGTGTCTGGTGCCTGCAGAGGCCAGAAGAGGGTGATAGGTTCCCTGAAACTGGAGGTACAGGTGGTTGTGAACTACCACGTGAGTGCCAGGAATCAAACTCTAGTCCTTTGGAAGAGCAGCCAATGTGCTTAACTGCTGAGCCACCTCTCCAGTCTCATTAATTCTTACATATCTATTCATCCCAATGGTTCTGTTCCTTTAGAGAACCCTAAGACAGGATTTCTAAATGTTCATCAGAGTGTGTGCCCACCACGTTCCAGAGGTTCTCCTGTCTCCACTTGCCACCATGCTGTAAGTAGATTACAGGCATGTGCTTTTTCTGTGCCTGGTTTTTATGTGAATCTCAAGATTCAGTCTCAAAACCCCATACATCCTGGCCCTTATACACAGAAGGCAGCCTGCCCCTTATACACAGAAGGCAGCCTTGGGAACTTACAGATCCACTCATTCCTTACTTAAGTTTGAACTGAAAGTTTATTATCTTGCTCAGTTTGCATTCTCTTTCTTTTTTTGAGGGAAGCTTCCTCAAGTTCTGGTACTCGCTTTGGAGACCAGGCTGACTTCGAACTCAGAGATTCACCTGTTTCTGCCTCCCAAGTGTTGGGATCAAAGGTGTGGGCCACCATGACCAGCTTGAAGTTTGCATTTCAAGGTATGCATGATTTTATTCTAGGAGGAATCTGCCCTTAAAGGTCTTCAATTCAGAGGAAGGTAAGTTAAAAGCCAATTAAACAACTAGAAATAAGCACTCCCCTCCAGAGCAAATTGCGGTCTTCATCAGTTGTACCTACTCGCTGACGGCCTCCAGCCCACCTATCATGTGGAGTCTAGAGCCTTTTCTAGAATCAGTTTTGCCTGTCATGTTCCTCTCTCCTAAGTTTCATGAGACCTTCCAGTGGCTGGAGCTCATACTTACAGGTCTGGGGAGGTTATGGGGAGAGGAGAGACTGCTGGTTACTGAAGCAAGTCTGAGTTAGGTTAAGGTAGTTCCACCACCATTCTCACTCACTCTAGACTCTGGGTGGAGGGAGAGGAAACAGAACCTCCGGTCACTGGATGCTGCTGCTTGTTGGCCAGGTATAACCTGGCATCATTGTTGTTGAGCCTAGTTTTGGTCTGCCTCTTCAAGGCAGCTTCTTGTGCCCCACCCCACCACCCAAAACACAATCACACCTGTAGCCTGATTGGTCTCTCTCCTCTCTCTGGAAGGAGGATCTGCAGAGTTCCCCACCATTTACCCTCCTGTCCCTACTGTTGTGTATTGATTTTTCACTGAGCTGTTAGCTGGTGTCACATGACTCCAGCAGCTGGGTTGACAGCAGTGAAGTTACAGATATACAGAGCATAGACAGTTTTTACCAGCTGTCCTGGAACTCACTCTGTAGACCAGGCTAACCTATGAATCCATAGAGATCCGCCTGCCTCTGCCTCCCAAGTGCTGGGAATAAAGGTGTGCGCCACTACCTCCTGGCTCTTTACCAGTTTGGCAATTTTAATGTCAAGACTTTTTTTTTTTTTTTTTTTTTTGTTCCACATGATATACGTATTCATCTACATAGAGAATTGAGATGTCTTATAGTAAAATATACTATAAAAATTAAATCAAATTTTAGTATTTATTCTAATACTATTGAAATTTCTAATGTTTGCAATCAAGTTTCATGGAGTTCTCACTGTTTGAAATGTCCATACACATCTAAGGAAGTAGGTACGATCATGCTTGGTTCCAGAGGGCAGATGTGGATGTGAGGTTTCTCAGTCACATCCATACGCACAGGAAATGACTATTGACATAATCTTTAAGCATAATATTCAAGATTATCCTCCAGTTTACGATTTAAAGGCTTCTGAGAATTTAATGCTATGGCATAGTTTATTATGGAGCACTTGAGTGGCTGATGTGAATTTCAGTGAACTGGTTTCTCTGAGTTGAAACTAAGACTGTATAAACAGGAATGGAAATCCTTCTGGGTTTATGTAGTTAGGCAAGAATATTCCCAACTGTGCTGTCTTCCCATCTGTGTGCCACTCCCAGCCTGCAGGACAGGCGTCTACAGGATTTCAGAACTTTACAGGATTTTCCAGAACAAGAGTCACATGTAAGACCATCAGCTACCACTATACAAGTGTACAATTGCTTCTCTGAGATACAATTATTTATATTTTAAATAATCTTATATTTTTCTTGGGTTCTTTCAAAACTTTGGAACCTTAGTTATTTGGTATATTTTAAGTTACAGGAACAAAGGAAAGAATGGAAACTCCAATGTGTGCTGCTTAGAGAGAAGACAGTAACACTACACCACTACTATCCAGAGGCTGTTGGAAACCCTCCAGCAATGACTTTAAGAAAGCATGAATTATTACCAGATTAGAGCACAATCTACTTTTTCAAATAAAATATATAATTGATGTGATTTGGGATAACACATAGAAAAGAGCATTTTCATGAAGCCATCTCCCCAAAAGCTAATATACAGCTTTGGATCAGAGGAATGTGATTTATAGCTCTTGTCAGCTGAGCAGAACAAAACTGTTTCATGTACAGCTAACAAACAACAAACAACTTGGCTTATTGTAATGACAAATAAGATTGACCCACCAATTGGTGAGTGGTTCATGTGGCCACTGCAGAGTCATTTTACCTCAGATTTCCTCAGAAAGACACTGGGACACAGAGGCAAAAAAACACAGAGGAAAAAACCGATTAACATTTACTGCCTGTCTACTCTCTAAAAAATGAACTTCTAGTGCCTGAATACTTACTGTCTCTTTAAATGAAAATCAGTAGTTCCCTTCACGAATATAAAATGAGGCCCTTTGAGAAAGAGAAATTATTGAATTCAAAATAAGAGAAAATTTCAACCAAAATAATTAGCTGTACATTTCAATAGGGTCAATCAGAAGTAATTTTTCTTTTGCAGTTTCTCTTTCTTCCTTTTGTTTATTTCTCAGCGACTCAAGGTCTCACTATATAACTCTGGCTGTTCTGGAACTCACCATGTAGTTCCAGATGGGCCTCATGCTCTCAGAGATCCGCATACCTCGGACTTCTCAGTGCTGGGAGTAAAGGCGTGTGCCACACTATGCCTGGCCCTTTTACACTTTCTTCCAAGTTAAAAAAAATAAGTGTCCATCAATCAGTAAGAAAGTCACTGTTCATGTTAACACTAACCGATAACTGCTATGACTAGTTTTGTTGTTGTTTTAATTTCAGTGTTATAAAAATGCAAAGCCACTCTTCATTAGCAAGCATTATGGACCAGAGAGGAGCCCCTTTCTTCTCTCCTCACCTCCACATTTTGACTTCCCTTTCTAATTCATCCTTCTGTAACTTTGTAGACAAGTGCACAGAGATACAGTTCTAATTGGAATGTGAAACATACCATATGGGCCAGCTCCTGTGTTTGACTATCAGGTCCTCAGCAGGAGGAGATGTTTTGGAAGGTTGTGGAATCTTTGGGGTTTGGCTGGCCATTAGGGGTGGGCTTTTGAGGGTTATAACCCGGTTGCTTCCAGCCTAAGCTTTTTGTTTTTTGTTTGAAGACTGGGTGTGACAAACTGCCTCATGTTCCAGCTTGCATGATCAGGAACCAGGTCAGTCACACACATTCCCTGAAACCAAGAACCAAGAGAAATGTTTCCTCTCTTAAGCTGCTCCTGTGTGATAGCTGGTCACAGAGATGGGAAAGTTAACAGACACATATGCTTTATAGTGTAGCTTTATTGATGAGTAGTTCACATAACAACAAGCTGTATGTACATATTGTTTTATGATCAGGAAAGAATACAACTACTTTTCTTTCTAAAATGGCATTTTCCTGCCCCCCATTGATCATTACAAATAAATTTTAAATGGGAAATTCCAGTGGGAGAGCTGCATGAAGTGAAAGTATTAACTGAGGATTTCTTGTGTAGATTATGTGACCCAGATGCACCAGTCATCGTCTTCCACAATCTCCCAAGGGCACCAAGTCAGTGCCTTCCCTCAGCACTATTTCACCTACCACGCTCAAAGTATACAAAGAGACAAGTGTACATTTAATAGACTAGTTCTCAAATTGGCATTTTATCTTAGTAGTACCCGTTAGTCTGTATCATGAATTAAAGCAGCCTGCCCTTTTGAATTTGTAGTTGAAAAGATGCAACTTCTTTCGGATTGTTTTCAATCTTCTTAAAGCTGCAAGTATATTTATCAATTTGTAGAATGTTATAAACTGGACTTCTTGGACATGGAAACATTTGTAAGTGGGTACATGGAAATGAGTTACAACATCAAAGGCAATGTTCTATTTAATAGGATGATATAGAAAAGTAACAATTCAACAAAAGTCCTATCCCTCCCCACCCCACAAATGCTATAAAATTATGGCCAAACTAAAAGGTTAGGATAATTACCAAAAAAAAAAAAAATCACTTAGTGCAATTTTTGCTACAATATTGTTTGCAGGCCTATTTCAGGTAACTTTAAAGAAGGCCTGACCATGTCTGTGCTAACAGAACTCTGGTAGGCATGGTGAACATTCCTGGGAAGGACCAGTACAAGAAGGGGAAAGAATCTCCGAGTGCCCAGGGCAGGGGGTGCCATGACTGGAGGGATAATGGCCACAGTGAGCAAACTATACCTGTTTTCTGCTGCAGAGAATTAAAATTAAGAAGATTGTGTTGAGGGTTTAGTGATCAAAGAGAATACTGACTGGGAGGAGACAGGAGTGCTGTGAACTGGGAGGCAGTAAGACAAAGGGCCAAATGATCCAGTTGGTCGGAAGCCACGTTTGTTATGAAGACGATAAGCCATGAGGTTATTCTTTACTTCAAACAAAAAAATTTAATTCCATTCCTTATGATAAAAACTATGCTACCACCACCCGGACAAATGAAGTTAACAGTGAATGAGTCCAAGTCATATTTTAACTTTTTCTTTAATATTAAATGAGCGAATGAATGTACTCACAGAAATTTAAGTGCGCATACAACTGTGTTCTATGATAATGCATAGAAAGCAAATCACACGGAGAAAGGCTTCATCAGTCACATGTACAGGAAAATAGTCATATTAAAATAAATAAAACTTACAAACTATCAGATATAAAGCAACGTGGCCATGGGTTGAGCCATCTCAACAGCAGGCTTGGCTGCTACCTCATCATTAACGTCACTCGGCAGGAAAACTGAGCTGCAAGAGAGTGCGTTTCTTTGTTTGTTTTTGTTTTTTGTTTGTTTGTTTGTTTTTCGAGACAGGGTTTCTCTGTGTAGTCCTGGCTGTCCTGAAACTCACTCTGTAGACAAGGCTGGCCTTGAACTCAGAAATCCTCCTGTGTCTACCTCCCAAGTGCTGGGATTAAAGGCATGCGCCACCACTGGGTTTTTAACTGTTATATAAACTCAGCCAAGTCCACTAATATGTCTTTTTCCTTACCAATCTTAAGTTGAGTTCAGCAACGTTAAAACTAGGTTCTCAAGAAATGAATAAACTTCACAGCTGGAACTAGGAATCAAAAAGCTAGAATAGGTAAAGGGGACATGTTAAGAAACAAATGGGGTTAAGGTCTCATCTCTGTACATTCCACTTTGGGGGTTCAGTAATGTTCCCCCCCCCC
>JADRCD010228248.1:0-25923 GCA_019843815.1 Montemys delectorum | reverse complement strand
CTCCTGTTTTTTTTTTTTTTTTTTCAATATAAGACTCCCAGGCCCTGGGGTGGTACACAGCCTGCATTCAGGGTGGTCGTTTTCTTACTTAAAGCTTTCTAGAAGAACTTCTATGGTCATGCCCAGAGGGATGATGATCCTAAATCCAGACAAGTTGAGAATGGAAATGAACCATTGCAACTCCAATCTTTGTCAACCTGACATCCAGATACTACTTTCTATCACAATACTTCACTCTGGACTAATAAAGTCTCATTTCCATCTCATGATTTGGTCTATCTCTAATTGTATTTAATAGTCCTATCACTGTTCAAAAGGCCAAAGTCTCTTCTGAGACTTGAGACAAGTTCTTAACTGTGATCCTTTATAAAACAACAGGCTACATACTTCTAACATACAGTGACATAGAATAAACATGCCTATTTAGTGACAGTGATGAGCTAGGAGGTGATGATGAATGTCTTTAATCCTAGCACTTGGGAGGCAGAGGTAGAAGGATCTCTGTGAGTTCAAGACTAGCCTGATTCAACAGAGTGAGTTCCAGGACAGTCAGGGTTATATGGAGAAGCCCTGTCTTGAAACAAACAAAACAACAACAAAGAAAGAGGGGAGAGGGTGCAGTGGCTATTCCTGGTTGTCAACTTGAGTATATCTGGAATGAACTACAATCCAGAATTGGAAGGCTCACCTGTGATCCTAATCTGGAGGCTGAGAGATACAAGTTTCTGACCTAAATCTTGGCATGGAGATCTTGAGGTATAGTGGCTATGAATCCCAGAAGATTAAGATAGGAAGATCTATGAGTTCAAGGTCATCTGGGATTAAAGGTGTGGTGACCTATATAAGGACATTGGAAGAATGAAGGCTCTGCTCTGCTTCACCTGCTTGCCTTGTGGGACTGAGCAATTGCTACATCCTTGGACTTCCATTCACAGCTGCTGCTGACCTTTGTTGGGAGTTGGACTACAGACTGTAAGTCATCAATAAATTCCTTTACTACATAGAGACTACCATAAGTTCTGTGCCTCTAGAGAACCCTGACTAATACAGGGGGTGAAGGTCATGAATTTAGCAAGGAAAGACAGGGCCAAAGAAAAGCACATCCCAGTACTGCTAATAGCAAACCCAATAAGCCTTTCTCTGGAGTCTGGGGCTCCAGAAAGAATGACTGTGCTTGAAAGGGCTTAGGAGGCCCTGCCCCCTGGCTCTATTGCCAACAGCACATAAGAGCTTGGCCTTAGGCTCCTCCATTCTGCACTTGCAGTTCTGCTCAGGTTTTGGCATCTCCAGTGTCTTGGAGTTCTCCTTGGCACCTAGGTGTCACTTTCCCAACTTCATGTCCCAGCTCCTTGGGGCCAAATCTACAGCACATACCTGGCCTCTGCAGGCCTCTGCAGGCCTCTGCAATCTTAGCATAAGCCTGTGTGAGCTGCTCACGTTTGCATTTTTTTTTTTTTTTCAAGCTTGTGAAATCTGCACCACTGAGTAAGTACCTCTGAGTTCTGCTGTCATCTTGAGATGGGGTCTGGCTCCCTTTCAGCCATAGCTATAGTGGATTCCTTGTGCTTTGGTGGCTAAATCTTAGAAAACATATACATAGGGGGTTGCTTTTGAGCAGGGAACGCCTTTGGCAGCTTTTTCAGTTCAGACGGCCTCCTTTCAAGTGAATTTGCATTTTTGCAAGTTGGAGCCTTTGAAGAGTAGGATCTTGCCATCATTCTAGTGCAGGGCCTGTGTTTTGTCTTTAATGTTGCAGCTTTCTCTGCACCTGCCCTATCTGCAACTTTAAATGTGTTTATGGTCCTTTCAGACCAGACCACACCTTCTTCCCATCTTTCTGATCAGTTGTTGCTCTCTATCTACGGAGACCTGCATGAGAACAGTGAACAAGAACACTGGAACTGTGGATACTATCTTGTCTTAAAGCCTCATCTCCAAATCAATTAGGCTATTGCTTTTGAATTAGCCCTTGCTCAAGTTCCCGAGATTTGAGTAGGATGTGTCTGATTCTTTGCCAGAGTGCAACATGAATGGCCTCCAGCCCGGATCCCATTAGAGCCTTTGCTCACCTCTGAAACAACACAAGCCAGGGCCCTGTTGTCCACACTTTTCTCAGCATCCAGGTCTTCCAAAGCTCTGCTTACATCGTTCTAAGGCTCATCTAGCTCACAACTCCAAGCTTGTCCATTTTCTTCCCATATACCAGCTCCGTAGACCTACAAATCATATAGTCAGGCTTATCCCAGTTACAACCACACTTCCCAATGCCAATGTTCTGTCCTAGTTGTTTTTCTCTTGTGGTGGCAAATTCACAGGACCAGAACAACTTAAGTGAAGACAGGTTGGTCTTGGCAGGGAAGCCATGGCATGCCAGATATGAGGCATGGTCATATCTCATCTGTAGTCACAAAGCAGAGGGAGGGAGAGGCATGCTGCTGCTTTCTTCTTTTTATCCAGACTTTGTCCCCAGGTCCGGGTGTCACCTACAGTCAAGTGAGTCCTTCCTGATCAGCAAATCCTTCCAAGATGTACTCTCAGAACAGGCTCAGAGGGTTTCTATGAGGGTTCTAAGTCTAATCAAATTGGCTTTGAAGATTAAACACCACACCTGTCTTGTTACATATTGGCCATCAGGCACCGAGCAGCTTTGCTCTCTACCATGATGCTTTCTCAAATCCACCAACTGACCATGGACTGAAACCTCAAAAATCATGGAACAAAACAAATAAACCTTTCCTCTTTGTAAGCTGATTACCTCAGGTATATTGTACCAGTGATAGAAAATGCACACACACACAACCCTGAACTTCTTTACAGTTCTTGAGACCATCTCCTGCTGTAAGCTGTTATTTCCCAAAGTCAGTAAGACTAAGCTATTTGGGCTACTCACTACGTATACAAATCCTAGTGAAGCTCTTGGATGACAGAAATTAAATAAGAACTAGTCTTTGCTTGCAGATAGTCAAATTTAACAGACAAGACAATATGCCCCAATAGAAAGGTTCGTGGTAACCTCAAATTGAGAGGGATTCTTTCTAATTCTGCTGTGACAGAAATATATTGCAGGAAAAATAATCCCAGCAAGTAATTTTGAGATTTAAATTAATTTACTGTTATAATTATGATCAGTGGAGACTAAAAGGAAGAGAGACAACCTACAAGGAGGAAGTAGTATGAAGAAAGCAAGGCTTGCTAGAGTTCATGATGAGAAAAGGAGAAATGGATCATGGGAGAAGAGAGCTGAGTGGCACACGGTTTGGGAAGCAGCTTCGGGAAATGAATCAGGTGAGGGGAGGGAGGGAGGAGACACACACACACACAGAGAGACAGAGAGAAAAAGAGAGAGAGAGACAGACAGAGAGAGAGACAGAGAGAGACAGTGACACACAGAGAGAGACAGAGAGAGAGAGGAATTCGTCCTCTAGAAAGGAAGAGACAGGTAGAGGCTTTTGTACAAAGTGTAGCCAAATTACACTACAAGAGTTTCATATACCAGGCAGTTCATACACACACACACACACACACACACACACACACACACACACACTCCAGCCTTCTCCATCTATCTTCCATTGTTCCAAGTTGTTTGGACTGCCCCAAGATCACTGAGCAAAACCCCCAGGAACCTCATCTATCATATCTGGAGTTCTATTACAGTCATTTAAGTTAGATTTTATTGTATTTGTTTTTTGGGCAGTTTAATGTTGTTTATTTTCTCATAGTATAGGGGAAGAAAGAAATGAGAGAAGAGAATGAGAAGGAGGGGAGGGGAGGGGAGGGGAAAAGAGGGGAGGGGAGGAGAGAGGAGGGGAGGGGAGGGTTTATGCCTAAATTCTAAACCAGAGGTCAAATGACTCTTTGTTGTCATTTCTAGGGAGGGCAAAGTTTCCCACGGGTGAAAGCTCTATATGGAGGAGAATGAGTTTACCAGGCTTCACTGTAGCCTGGTAAAAGGATGTGTGTATGGGTACTTCATGCTTATAATCCTCCCCCTATCAGCAACCATTTGATGACATCAACTCATCATTTTTAAAATGTAGTAAATTGTTGTTTGTTTTGTTTTGTTGCAAGAGTTGGAGTCGAACTCAGATCCTGAAGCGTCTTGCTCTTTGCTGTACCCCAGAACCATACTCTATTCCCCTTATTTTTTAAATCATTAACCCTGAAAATTTGACAGGCATTTCCCTTACTTAACACATGATGTTTTCTAAACAATTTGGTGCTCATCTTTGCTACTACAGAGAAGTGGTCTTCATGACTGACATTTATGAAGACTCCATGTGTACCTACTTGGCATTTCCAGGAAAGATTTGGAAGCTGGGAAACCAGCATGTTTGTTGACTGTATGGCCGATTTATTTTGGCCAGCCTTGGGAAGCCTTAGCAGATGCTGCTGCTGCTGCTGCTGCTGCTGCTGCTGCTGCTGCTGCTTGATAGAGGAAAAGAGGATGCAGATCTTACAAGAAGATACAGCAGTACCTTTGCCCAAAAGAAAATTTCTCCCATCAAAATGACTAATTTATAAATGAACTCCTTCTAGAACAGCCATGGCTTTCCCTTGAGTATTGAATGGCCCTGAAAAGTAGCTAGAAAGTACATTATAACCGTGTAAGAGACATAGATCCCACATTTCTATGTTTAAGAAGATTAAAATTAGTCAGTGGTACAATGCGCATACGCCTTCTTAGCCAAATCATTCAGTCCATGGCTCAAGTAAAACTAACAGGATTGCAGATCTAGCTTCTGTATCTCAGAACACGGGGTTTCTAGAACAAGGAGGAGTTCTAGGCTGTGGGACCAAGGTTTCCTAACTTCACCACATGCCTGAATGTAGACTTTAGATCCTTTGAATTAGATCATAATGTGAGCCATCCTAGAGGTCCGTATATAGCTATACATAGAGAAAACATTGCACGTTAGCCCTAAGCATATGTATGTGCTACTCCATGCCAGCCGTTGTGGTTTTAACTTCCTGCTTTCCACATAGATCTTCTGGTGTGATGGTACCACTTATATTGCATGGTGCTGGTCAGGCTCATTTGGAAAGTTTTTGACATGGCCATTTCCAATACTTCCATTTCTGACTCATTGTTAGTTGTTTTACCACACTGGGAACCTCAAAGAATTGGTGTAACTCTTCCCTTGTCCTGGGTATGGAAAACCTTAAGGGATCCCTCAGCTCTGGGTATCAAGGAGAACACTTGCAAGTTTGAAAGCTTTGGAGGCCCAGCATGGCCTTTCAGCTGTTTCGGTCAGCACTGCCCTGGGTTTTTTTTTCTGAAGAACATGCTAACAGGAAAGACTAGCCTATGGAAATTGCAACACAGCTCTGTGGTCTACAAAGTTCACACTTAAGGACAGCATACTCAAGTGATTAAAAAAAATTATCACCAAAAAAATAAAAAAGGAATTAATTCCCAATTTTAAGTACATTTACAATTTTGTGTTGGGCCACATTCATTGCTATTTGAGGGCACACAGCAGAAGTCCACGACTCCACACAGACTGAAGACTCCTACAGCACTTTCCAGGTTCTAGATTGTTGAAAAGGTGATTTTTGAGCACTGGGTAAACATGTCAAGTGTGAGAGGCTACAGGTCCCCATGGAGAGACAGCACCAGGCAAGGAGCTGTAGACCCTGAAGCTCAGGGAAGTGGGTAAGGCACGTTTCAGGAGCTAATCCTGCCAAGGGCTCCGTTCGGATTCTACTGTGACTGATCCTGGCCAAACAAATCTGAGATGGATATTGCAGTCCACAGGCTTCTGTGAGTGCCCACAGTTTCAGATCCACAGTTATTCTGATTAAATACCTGGGCCCTGCATTGCCTGCCCTAGATAAGCAGTTACTTTTTCGAGCTCCATGGGCAGAAAACTACGGCTGTGGTTTTTGTTTGAAATATTGTTAGAGAGAGGTAAGTTCAGCATGAAAACAATCTGCACTTCATTCTTTCAACAATGATTTACAGAATAGCTACAGTGTGCCAAGTGTTGCCCGAGCCATGCAGTAGAACAGTGACCAAGACACCTGTGCTCTGCCCAACCAGAGCCCTGCATGCTGCTGGCAGGGTCAAGGTTACAAATAAGTAAGTAAGTAAGTAAACTTAGAATGAGTCCAGATGGCCATGAGTGGTATGAAGAAGATATGAAGAAGATAAAACGGGGTAATCGGATAGAGTCATTAGGTAGCACATTTAGGTTGTAGGATCAGTGCCTCCTCAGACGGAACTGGTATTTGATTTCAAGATGTGCCTCTCTCAGAGCTTTCTGTCCAGTTCCATAGTTATATGAAGCTACCTGGCTAAAGTAAAATTCAAGAAAAAAAGTTATCCAGATAGTACTCTTTATTAAGATAAACAGCAATGTTAAAAATTAATATTACTCAGTTTAACTGGTATCTTCTGAAGACAACTCTTGTTTCTGTGTAAAGGGAAGGCTGCTAACCCATAAGGAAGGTGTCAGGGTTATTTGGTAACTCTGGGCAGTCAGGGCATTTTGCCTGATGCTAACTGTGGCCTGTTCCCTTTCGTCTATTCTGTTTGTTTCTCAGAGTTGGGAGATCAAACCCAGAAGAGCTCCATGGCTTCCAGGTAAGCCAAGTTCCACTCAGATGTGTGTTTAGCCCATCCCCTAGATTTCTAATGCAAATAAATTAGCTATGCTTCCATTGCTATAATGAACAAATGTCTGAGATATTTGACTCACAACAAGAAAAGGGTGTTGGCTTTGGTTTTGGTTTTGGTTTTAAGTTCATGAGATCAATTGGTGTTTGCTTTGGATCAGAGAGTGTGTTGGAATGAAACAGTTTTCCTCATGGCCAAGAAGTTAAAGAAGATAGAAGGGTGTGTGTGTGTCTGTGTCTTTCCCGTTTAACAAAACAGCTTCAATTGTCTAAAGATTTCCCACTAGACCTCACTTTCTAAAAGTCCCTCCACCTTCTAATAGTGCCAAAACAAAGACCAAGCCATCACATGGGCCTCAGTGAGGCATTCAACACTGTAGGATCTATAAAGATTTTTTAAAAGGAACTATTATTGTATTTGTGTGTGGGGGTAGGTGGGTGGGTGGGTGTGTCTGCATGAACCGGTTGTATCATGTGCATGTAGATGATATCTGTGGAGACTGAAAGAGGTCATCAGATGTCTTGGGAAGGGACCATCTAATGTTGGTGCTGGGTTTGAACCAGATCCCCTTCCGAGAGCAGTAAGTCATCTTAACTGCTGAGCCATCTCTCCAGCCCATTTTTCTTGACAGTCCTTTGAGGTATAATGACATCAAGGAAACTGCTATTGCAAACCACATCGACACTCTGCTTTACTATCTTACTGTGACATCTAAAGTCTTTCCTTCTTTATCTACCATTTTGTAGCCTGTGGGTACCAGAAACACTTCCAAAATGCTGAATTTAGAGCAGCAGTTGCTATTTTGTGATGAGAAAGCATTCCTACACTTTCTATAAGGGAATGATAAAACTGTAACAGGTAACAAATAATTCAATCTGAAAGACGTTAAGCACCATTAATTAGTTCTTCGGGATTTTGTTTCCCAACAGGAAGAATATTCTTATGGCAATTTGCCACATCAAAACCTTCTAACCTTTCTCTTAAACTTAGGTGTGACCTCAGTTTCACAGCACACAAGAACAATGAAGAAGTCTCTTAAGCAAACTACTTTATAAATATTTAAGAAAATCTAAATATAAATATTTAAGAAAAATCTAAATAATTAAGAGATCCTCTGGATTTCATTATGAATTTTGCAACAATTACTGGGGCAGTCTTCTGATAAGATACAGGGCCAGTGATTTCGGAATGCTTAAATCTTCTAATACATGTATCTGAACAGATTTTTAAAATCTTATGATTTCTAAATCTTATTGCTGTATTCTCCCAGCGTGGCAAAGTTTGAGGGACTTCAGTCATTATAAACATTCAAGACAAATGAAAACACCTCAGTCTGACACATCTGACGTACATGCTTACCAGTTTGGACTGTTACAAGCAGTATCAAGACAGTCTTACAAGGTCTCATATTCATCGAGATCACTCAGAAAAGTTTCCAGTGCAATGTTCCTATGTAAGCACTGGTGCTGGGTGAATTTAATATAACAACAAAAGACATTTTCCTTTTCTTTTTTTCTTTTTTCTTTTTTGTTTTTTTTCGAGACAGAGTTTCTCTATGTAGCCCTGGCTGTCCTAGAACTCACTCTGTAGACCAGGCTGGCCTCGAACTCAGAAATCCACCCACCTCTGCCTCGCAAGTGCTGAGACTAAAGGTGTGTGCCACCACCGCCCAACATTTTCCTTTTCTAATCACTCTTCAAATTTGTATGAATGTTTTCATTTTAGGAGAATGACTTTTATGCACAATGAGATAAGGGTGCATTAATGATTGTCAGGTGATAACTATTTCACAATCGGACAGGAACCTCGACTTAGGAGTACTTCTGAAGACAAAGGCAATGATTTTCGAGGGCAGGGGAAGTTCTCTTGGAGTCTCTTCTTTCTGGGATCCACACATGAACACAAACTCATCACAACTGATAATGGGGCAACTGTTGAGAGAAAATAATAACACGGTCCTTTCACTGAATGTCATGTCTCAGACAGCACAGAATGGTTTGTGAGGTGTAACTTCCCACTAGTCAAAGTAGCAGAGTCACTGTCAAAATTCCAGGGAAGGGAACTGATAGCTTGCCACATAATGGTCTGCATGCTAGGAAAGCAGAGAGGACACATCCACCACCTGTGCTGGCCAAAACCCTTTGAAGTTTTTCCCCTTTGGACCTTGCAGGAAGCTAGAAGCATACTCTCTCTGAAGATGTCAGGACTTAGTAAAGACAGGAGTGATTTAGGTCTTGGGATTTTCATGTGCCCTTTTTATTTCCTGAGTGTGCTTCTCTCTGATAGTAGATATCCCTTACTCCCCCATGCCTCCATGTTTTGGCTTTATCCCCTTGCTCTCTGCTCTCTACACAAGGAGAAATTTAGAGTAATATAGTTCCTAAAGAATGAGTTGATAGCCTGTCATTCAAACATTATACTTTTTGTATACTGGGTGCCTTACATCCATAATGTTATTGAAAGCTACAACTATCCTCTGAAGTGTGCGCTTTCTTTGTACTTGGGGCACAGAGTCGTTATTGACAATAGCCATGTGAGAATACACTATGGCTCTTCCTTTGGATTTAGAGATTTGACTTGTTTTGACTACTACCCTACAGTGTTCTGTGCCGGAACCCGATCCTTTGAATGAACAAGTGCTCGTAACTGCTGAATCATCTCTTCAGACCCTCATCATGTATTACGCAGATTAAAATTGCCTCCTCTTTTCCATGATTGGGAACACAGTGTTTGAATGACAGGCCTACTGATTTACTTAGGGGCCAACTTCAAACTTTTCTTTTGGGAAGATAAAATGAGACTTCCAAGTATATTAGTCAATTGTCCTCGGTTCATGTCTCTGGATCAACACAGATTGTATCTCCTTAATGTCCTTCTCTGTGGGAGCCCATGTGTCACATCTCCCAATCACGGTTCATCTCCAGTTCTTGGCCTACTTCTGTGAAGTGCCTGAAGCACAGCTGCTTTCATTGACTGCACCTGTTCCTGGAGCTCCTAAGTTTAAAATACAGGATTTTGGAATCATAAGTCTTCATTTTTCTTCCGAGTATGTCTTCCGAGGTTATTTGTACAGTGTAAGTGACCTGAATCAAAACTCAGTCCCTTCACATGTTTCTGCAAAGCACCAGTAGTGTTTAAGCTTGACGGCAGCTCTGGGGTGAAAGGTCATGGGCAACCACAAGCAGGGTGCAGAGGCCCTGGAGTCAACCTCCTTTTCTCTCCCCTGGCCCCTCCTCACTTTGCCCTTAGTGAAAGCCATCTCTGAAGAAAGGCCCATCCCACTGTGAGGGCAGACTCCACAGAATCTGGGGCTTCCTTCCCTGGAGGGAGGAAACTTTGTGAAACTGTGAAATCCATAACTGTAACCACAATAAATGCCTCCACGCTTACAGTAAAGTCTACACAATCTCTCTGAAACCCTGCTTTCATCCCATGTGGAAGGCAGGGTTATCCCCATTGTATAAGTAAAATCCTGAAGTTTCAAGAGGTTGAGTCTTTTTTTTTTTTTTCAAAGTAGAAAAGTTTATTTTGCTCACAGTGCCATATAATAGTTCATCAAAGGCGGTGAGGGCAGGAACTCAAGCAGGGCAGGAGCTGGGGCAGAGGCCATGGAGGAGTGCTGCTTACTGGCTTACTCCCATGGTTTGCTCAGCCTGCTTTCTTTTCTTTTTTTTTTTTCTTTTAATTTATTTATTTTTATTAGATATTTTCTTTATTTACATGTAAATTTTTCCTTTCCCAGGTTCCCCTCCAAAAAACAAACAAACAAACAAAAACAACAAGAACAAACCCCTTTTGCCTCCCCCCTCCCCATGCCTGCCACCCCACCCTCTCCCACTTATTGGCCCTGGCATTCCCCTACACTGGGGCACAGAACCTTCACAAGGCCAAGGTCCTTTCCTCCTATTGATGATCGAATTTGCGATCAAGAGGTTGAGTCTTTAGGAATAAAAATCGCCAAGGAAATATTGACCACTGTTGATAAAATTTCTCTCTCTCTCTCTCTCTCTCTCTTTCAATTTGGTAATTTAACATATGTTAAATGACTTCTTGGGAGTTCCATATTTGTCACTAAATTGATTTATTTTCCAGATGGATTCCTTGCTTTACAAAATACAAGTATTTCTTTTAAAATGTGACCTCCGATATAAATACAGTTTTTCAAGTGTAAAGACAGGGAAGTAACCCAAGCCAACAGATACGACTGACTTGCCTAGAGTCACTGTGTTGTCAGAAGACATAAAGGACAAAGAAGGAAAGAAGCAGACAGCCCGTGTGACCTTTGGCTCACTGTTCTCAGTGCCATTCACTTTGTTCCCAGTCAGGTCCTCGAAGTCATTTGGGTTGGTAATATCAGCTGCTTCTCCACACATGGCACGTCCTTGGCACCTTTCGATTTGATAGTTGTAGCTGTAATTCTGCTCAAGTCTATGGCTCATCACAGCTTCTAGCTTTACATGGAATGAGTGAGAATTTCCAAGTCTCTAAAGCTATTACTTGGCATGAAGTAATTTAGCTAGTGAAACAATTCTCAACTTAAATGTGGTCACTTGGTTCTTTTCTTATCTTTACAGACAAAACAGACTCTCTCTCTCTCTCTTTCTCTCTCTCTCTCTCTCTCTCTCTCTCTCACACACACACACACACACACACACACACACCTGATCAATGCAGGTGGCAGATGATTCTTATGGTGCCCAGCTGTTAATTTTTTCAGAGAATTTTGAGTCTTTCTTTCTGTGTTTAATTTGAAAGGAGTCTTGAATTCTCCATGAATTACTAGTTAAATGATTGATCATTCTTCAGGCAAGTTCTTTTTTTGCTAGAGATATCATAGATGCAAGTAACCATTGGGTAACATGGACTACCACTCAGTTATTATTACCTTAACATAGAAGTAAGTAGAAAAAAAAATTAAGCAAACATCATGTAAAATGATGTGACTAGAGTTCAGTCTTTCCTGAGCTCTAAGCTTATTTAGACAATACAAATACACTATTCTCTTTTACATATGTTAAAACTAACAAGAATTTGCTGGGCTTTTCATGATAATGTATTTATTAACTATTTTTCTAGTAGTCAGAATTGAATGTCATGTCTAAATTGAATGATCACTTTTGTAGGCAAAGAGTTTCCTATTGTTATAGTTGTTCAGCAAATTAGATCTCTTCCAGTCCTGTAAAACTATACTTTTATATAAAGCCAGTAATTTAAAGCAGTATTTTAGGCCATTTACTCCTCATACAAATGATCCAGATGGAGTGTAGAGCTTCCTTTTTCTCTTTGGTTTGAATAGTGAGAGAACTAGACAAAGAAATCAGACGGCTTGCCTTCCAAATGCTGTTCATATGTAAGTATATATAAAAAGTGCCATCATGCTTGACTATATCTGTTAGCTGGGATGAAATGTATGTATGAGTTTTTATGCACATAATTTATGTGACTTTAATCCCTAACTGAACAGCCCATAGTCAAATAATCTGGCCACATCATGCTTTCTCATATTGTTTTGCAACATCAAGCTACAGTAGTAGGTTTAAATTTCAGGAGAAGAATTAACACTTAAGCAGACATATTAAAAACAGACACAAAAGGATCCACCCATTTGTCTGATTTATTTCAGAATACCAGTGTCACTGACAGGTATCACATGAGAGGTTTTTAGAGACAGGAACTATCAGGGAAGAAAAAGGGAAAACCCATCTTCAACAGTATTTGACATGGTTTTATGAAAGACTGAGCCAGCAGGTTCTGATTGTAACTCACGGATTCACAGCTGGATGGGACTGACATCCAGTCCCATACATAGCATCTTTCAGCACTAGTCGACAAAGCCTCCAACTGAGTACCAGACTGACTTCTCCATGTTCTATAACATAAGTGTGTGGTGTCTTCAGCAATTGGGTCTTCTTGTCAAATTCAGGAGGATAACCACTACATTGGCAATAGCCCGCAACATTTCAGGGAAGGTATCTATGGGCTTCACTGACCCACAATTCAAGAAGAGGTAACCCATTCCTGGCCTGGTACTGGGTGGGGGCTTTACTTGGGTTACATCTAGTTGGAGTATTGTCCCCATCACAGGGTGTCTAGTTAGGGTTTTACTATTGTGAACAGACACCATGACCAAAGGAACCCCTTTAAGGACAACATTTAATTGGGGCAGGCTTACAGATTCAGAGGTTGACTCCATTATCATCAAGGCAGGAACACGGCAGCATCCAGGCAGGCATGGTAGCGGCGGAGCTGAGAGTTCTACATCTTTATCTGAAGGCTGCTAGCAGAATACTGACTTCCAGGTAGCTAGGACTAGGGTGTAAAACCCCATGCCCACAGTGGCACACCTACTCCAACCAAGCCACACCTCCAAATAGTTCCACTCCCTGGGCCAGGCATATTCAAACCATGATGCAGGGTAACCCCTATATAAGTTACTTTTATATATGTGTACTTTAGAAAGCTTCCAAAATAGTAGGTTTTCATATGGCTTTTTCAGAAGGCCTTTATTGTTAGTTACTTCTTGCCATATTCCCTCCTCTACCCTGCCCTCCCACACCCCTTCCCACTTAATCTTCCTATTCTAATTTTCCTCTCCATGCTTTATAAAGGTATATTCTATTTACCCTTTCTTGGGAGATTCCCTCTTCGTCCATGCTCACCTACTAGCTATCTTACGAACCTCTGTGGGTATTCTGAATGAAACACACATACTGAAAGTTTAAAAGAAGCTAACTTCTGCATATAAGAAAAAAATGCAGTCTTTGATTTTGGGGTTTGGGCTACTTAATTCAGGATGATTGTTTCTAGTTCCATATACTTATTTGTAACTTTTTTTATTTCATTTTTTAACAGCTGAATGAAATTCAATTGTGTCAGTGTGCCACCTCCCATTAAACATTTATCAGTTGATGGATATACAGGCTACATCCATTTTCTCATACAATAATGGCACAAATACTACGTGAGTCACCAACTACCTTTAAAAAGATGGATTTAAGGCCAGTTCCATGAGAGGAGACTCATGTCTGACACATCAGTGAAGCCAACAACCCAGAGTGAAATAGGTCAAACTTAGTACTATTATTCTTGTGAACTGACAAATAAAAAGGCCCTGAGGGCCACATTGCTAACATTCATTACCCAACCCTCATCAGAAAAGCTTCTTGCAGCAGATGCTAATTAACACAAAAACTCACAACTGTTCAAGATACATAGGATAAAAGACCTTGGGAAACTCAGACCTAAATGGGTTGGTTATCTTGATCACACTTCCTCCCCTCAAAGCTCAGGCTTCTATGTGAATGAAAGGGACAGAAAGATTGTAAAAGTCATAGTTGTTGGGTGACATCAAGGAAACATTGTTTTCCAGACACAACAGGGCAAATATATGTATGAACTCACAGGCATTGTGACAGACTGCAGAAGAGCTGTAAAACTTCAAGTCAGAGAAAATCCTAGCATTCAGAATAAGGGAGAAGGTCACTAATTTCTACCCCATCCCAAAGGAGTTATTGGTTTTTCATTGCTGCTGGGAAGGAAAGTTAGTTTTCTTTAGTGTAATAACACTTGGAATTTCAACCACACTCCAGGTTAGGCCCTACACCCTGGAGTAGTTGGCCCCTACACACTGGACTCCATTGGGGTTTGTGTTTTATTTAAAAATGTTATTAGAATTATTCATTATTATTTCATGTATTTTGCTTGTGTATGTACGTATGTAAGTACACATTGTGCTGCTCTGTGTCCACAGAGGACAGAAGATGGGATCAGATAATCTACAACTGGAGTTAGAGTTGTAAACCAACATGTGGTACTGGAAATAGACCATGAGTCTTCTGCAAGAGCAGCCAGTGCTTTTAACTTCTGAGCCAACTCTCGAGCTCTACACTTTATTTCTGAGGATGTGCATGTGTGTTAAGTAGGTAGAAAGGTGGGGAAGCATCTAGGAGGATGTTGGTAGATCCTGCTATTTGAAGGTCATAGTCCTTGGGCTTGAGTTTCATGCTGGGTGATACATATGACTCTATTTTCATTCTTCTACATGTGGACATCCAGTTAGTCCAGCACCATTTGTGAAAGATGCGTTCATGCTTTCCATTGTATGATTTTGGCTTCTTTATCAAAAATCAAGTTCCATAGGTGTGTGGGTTTATTTGGGGGTCTTTGATTCAATTCGATTTTATTGATCAAAGTGTCTGTTTCTGTACCAATACCATGCAGGTTTTCATCACTATGGCTCTGTAGTACAACTTGAGGTCCGAGATGGTGATTCCTCCAGAAGTTCTATTATTGTTCAGGATTGTTTTAGACTATCCTGGGCTTTCTGTTTTTCCATATGAAGTTGAGAATTTTTCTTTCAAGGTCTATTAAAAAAATTGTGTTGGAATCTTGATGGGGACTGCATTGAATCTGTAGATTGCTTTTGGTAAGATGGCCATTTTCACTATGTTAATACTACCTATACATGAGTATGGGAGATTTTTCCATCTTGCAGATGTGCAACTTGGCCTTCATGTGGATCCCCAACAACTGGAGCGAGGACTATCCCAAAAGTCTGTAGGTGGGATATGTTCTAGCTGGGCTGCCTTGCATGGCCTCAATGGGAGAGGAAGCACCTAGCCTCACAGAGACTTGAAGTGCTAGGGTGGAGGGATCCCACCCTCTCAGAGGAGAAGGGAAGAAGGATGGGGGAAGGATTGTGGGAGTGGGTGACCAGGAAGGGGCAGTGAGTAGGATATAAAGTGAATGAGTAAAAACAAACAAACAAACAAACAAGGTCATACTGAAGAATGTCACACAATCCTTGTGAAATTACAGGTCCTGCTGATCTACCCATTCCAGACTTCACAGCCTCCTTCTCTACCTGGTGTGCGGTGGTGCTGGGGCACCCAGAGGGAAGCAGCAGAAAACAAAACCACAGGAGGAGTTAGGAGGAGGGGAATGAGTATGATAAAATGCATTCTATAAACCTCTCAAACAATAACTAAAAACTATTGAAAATAAACAAAACAAACAGACCAAACAGGGGCAGGGAGGCATGCTATGGAAAGTGTTCTGTGCTCTAGATATTCCTCTTCAGGTTTGACACCCTAGCGTAAGTCCAATGCTGTTAGTTAAATAACACTCATTTCTTCTTTTCAAATTGTTGGGAGAAGCTGAGTTTTTTGAATTGTTATTGTTGGTCTGCATATTGCCTACCTGGTGCTGAATCACTTACAAGGGCATATGTCACATGTAGAACGAGCGAAAATCTCATAAGTGGGCAACTGGTTAAAAACAAACAAACAAACAAACAACCAAACAAACAACCGCCACCATAAAAATAGTGTACACATACGGTGACTTTGCCAACTACAGCAAGAAAGTTTTGCCTTCTCAAGGAGACTACAGAAACCCAATTTTGTAATATTCCCTCTTATTCCCAGTTCCTTGGTTGGCTGAGTAGTTAAGAGTACCTGTTGCTCTTGTAGAGGACTGGTGTTGAGTTCCCAGCTCCCAAGTCAGGCAGCATAAAACACTTGTAACTATAGTTCACTTGTACATACACTCATGTACACAAAATAAACATTTACAATCAACAAAGTTAGTGTTTAAAATGAAAGCTTACTTGTAGCACTATATATGTATATACATACATACATATTTATATTTATATTTATATATGCATGTGTGTTAGATGTGTATGATCAAAATGTGTTTTCATTTGCCACTATAAAACAGCTCTAGTCATAGATAAAGCCCAGGCTCAAGATGCACAGGTGCGTCCCTTTGCTCCATACTAAAGGCTATCTGTAATCTGGTGTATCAGCAACGTTTTATTTATTGTTGCTCTTATCAGATTTATCTCACCTTTCTCCCACTGCTCATGCTTGTTAAAAATCCTACTCACTCTTCAACATCTAACTCCACTTCTAACTCTTGATTGGAGTTCCTATCACCACTTCAAAACAGACTGTCTCTTCTTCTTCTTCAAGCCCTTGTTATCTGCAATACTTGGGCACTGTCCTCTGAGGTCTAGTGCACCTTGACTGGTTCTGGTTACTTAGCTTTCCAAGGGTACATATCCTGTTACCCAAGTAGATCTGTGTGTGTGTTTCTGTGTGTGCTTCTAGAATAAATACTACAGTCTGGAGACATGCAAATTCATAGTGGAAGATCATGGAAACTTCCGGTTGTTCTGCTCCCAAGATGTAGAGATTCCTTATATGGAAACTCTAACGTATGTGGAAGAACTAAGGTGTGGGGGTGCACCAAGGATGAAAAAACTGAGTTAGCTTCATTGATAGTTTCTGGTTGCCTAGAAAACTAGGTGTATTCTCATATTCTCCTTCAGATTCAGATTGCAGAGCCATTTCCCAACTGTAGTGCAAGCAATGTATACTCCTGTCCTTCAACAAGTTACTTTCCTACCTTTTCTTTTTTCTTGTTGCTTCTGCTTACCAACTATTCATTTTCTCACTGAGCCATGCACTTGCTTGCTTTCCTGCAGCAACGAGTAGAAGTCCCTATTGTATAGGTGCAAACTGGCATCCTCAGAAGTTGCTGTCTATCCTGTGACAAACTGTCCTATTTGTCTAAGAGCTTGATATGTGCTCTCAGAGTAATGCCTTGGATATTTGGACTCCTGGATTAAAGTAACAGTAATACCAAGATAGGAAAAATTTCCACAAAGTTAAACTGCTTCTTGGAATTTAAAGATGAGAAGGCAAACAGTAGCCATGTACCGTGTGGGGCCTAAAGCTAAAAGCTGAAGGAACTCTCTGTGTCTTTGATTTTTATTTAACTCTTTGGGTCTGACTTATTTTCTCTGGAGCAAACTAGCCTTTACTTTTTCCAGCTCTACAATGAAGTATGGGGGACAGTATGCTCTGAGTTTGAAATCCTTGAATCCAAGTGTTTACAAAATAGGCTGCTGACCAAACCTCCACTATCTGAAGAAGGACCTTCACTGCTAGCTGAGCCTGTCCGTGGAATAACAAAAATGTGGTCAGATAAGCAATGATGACTCATACTATTGTATTTTCTGAGTAATTATTTGGGTAAGGGTGCGTGTGTGATGGAGCCACTGCCCCAGGCAGATATGGTGGACATTCAAAAGAGGTGTGTGCTTTACGTGTGAGGGCACTGAGGGGGAAGAATTCCCACAGGCACTTTTTTCTTTTTTGTATCTAACCTCCTGCTAGCTTCATAATAGTGGTTAGAGTTAAGACAGGCATCATCCTAGGCACTCCACCCAGGAGGACATGTGCATGCTTTTAGAACCCAAACAACTCATCCAAGATTCTGACAAGTAGTAAATCCTTCTTCTAGAATTGCCTCAGAAACATCCATCTTGTATAATATTCTTCAAATCCCACCATATCCTCAAAGCAAGAATGGTGTGGGGCGAGAGAGTAACACTGCCTTTTGTCCTCTTACTGGCTTTTTGTTGTTGTTGTTGTTGTTGTTGTTGTTGTTGTTTCTGTAGAAATGTAGTTTCAGAGAAGCAGGAAAGGGGGCATAGGAGAGTGAATCACAGAGGAGAAACACAAGGGTGAGTTCCAAAGCTGTTCACCCATGTTCTGAACTGGGGATGGTGACCTCTTCTCTCCAAAGAAGATTCACTTCAATGACATCTCCCTTCTACTGCCCAGAAATGGGCAATCCCTTCCTGGTGCCCACTTTGTGCTTCCCAAGAACTTAACAAATATCTCCACCTGGGATGTTTCCTTTCAGGGAGGAAGATTGTTAGAGTGACATTGACTCATTAAGCCAATAGTTTATGTACCAGGTACAGAAGAACAGAGATGAAGCAGGTTTAAGTACTGGAATTGCATGACAAAAAATTCAACTTTTTAACTATATACTAGGCACTTTCTTTAAAATTTGAGGCTATAATGTTTAATAAAATAGATATGATTGTATATATATATCATATGTATGTATATATATGTACATACATACATATACATATATCCCCTATGCACACACATATGGGTTTCTTTTATTGTTTAGTTTTGTTTTGTGTTTTTGTTTTTTAGGACAGTGTTTCTCTGTGTAGACGTAGCTGACCCCGAACTCATCAATCTATATAGACCAGGCTGGCCTCAAACTCAGAGATCTGCCTGCCCAAGTACTTTGATTAAAAGAACTTTGATCCCAAGTGCTGGGATTAAAGGTGTGTGCCACCACACTTGGCCGATAGATATGTATTTTAAACTTTTTGAAGCTTACATTTTAGAGACAAAGTGCCAATAATGGTATATGCTGTGTTGATAGAGGTGATGGCTTTGGGGAGGAATGATTGTACACTAACCTAGATGACAAAGGAAAGGCTTTATCCAGAGTAAAATGAAGGAAAGAGGTAAAAGATTATTTTAAGAACAATGTTCCATGAACAGAGGAAAACACACACACAAAGACTGTGTGGGTATGGTAAGTATGTTTTGTAAAGAGCAGGGAGCCATGAGAGCTACACAGAGGGAGGAGAACACAGGAAATCAGAGAGATAATAAAGACCCAAATGTCTTAAGACATCTGCTTGGGGAAGAATAGAAATGAAGCTGGTGGTTTAAGTACTGGAATGATGTGACAAAAATTTCAACTTGATCACTGTGGCCAAGAGATGACAGTAAGGGAACACAGTCAGAACCGAGGGCTGGGTGGTTCTGGGTGCTCCTCAGATGTGAAATGTTAGGGCTATACCCGATCTAGACAACAGGATCTAGGTAAAAGGTGGTGGAGAAGCCGGGCGGTGGTGGCACACGCCTTTAATCCCAGCACTTGGGAGGCAGAGGCAGGTGGATTTCTGAGTTCGAGGACAGCCTGGTCTACAGGGTGAGTTCCAGGACAGCCCGGGCTACACAGAGAAACCCTATCTCGAAAAAACCAAAAAAAAAAAAAAATATAAAAAAAAAAAAAAAAAAAAAATAAAAGGTGGTGGAGGGTGTAAGGTTATGGTTTCAAAATGACTTTGGGAGAATTTGTGATGTTAGAAAGGAAGTGTGCAAGCAAGAGGGAAAGGGGAAAGTGACTGCTTCCCTTTGGCCTGAGTCATAGCCACAGGAAGGAAAGGTCTGGAGGAGAGTGAGTCTTTTGACCATCCAAAGACAACTGCTAGAGGCGGAATGTTTGTGTTCTCTCCAAATCCAATGCACCGGCATTGGGAGTCTAAGCCCTTGGGATGTAACTGGCTCATGAGGATGAAATCTTGGGATGCAATTAGCTAACAAGGGTGAAGCCTTGGTTAGTGCCCTAGTTAGATGATACAAGGACACATTCTCTCACTGTCTGCAACAAGGAATTCTCTGAGAAGACAATCCCCTGTCAGAAAGAGTCCAGGAAGGGTGTCTTGGCTACCCACTAGATTCCCTAAAACCTTCGCTTTGGACTTTGCCTCTGGAAATATGAGAAACACATTTTCATTGATTGAGCCATGTTTGTCAAGCAGCCTGAATTAAGGCAGGAACTGACCTTTGGAATCGCAGCTGACCTTGAGTGATTTCAATGGGTGGGGAAGGCATGAATGGAGGCTCAATAAAGAACAGGAGGTGAAAATCTAGAGGCCTTGAGAGTTTGGTTTAAAGGGAGGGAGAGAAGGAATGAATACTCCCACCCTATTATCTATCAAGTCAAAATGTGGTTCCCACAGTATTCTCAGAGGCCACTGGAGCAGTTTCCCATAATGCTGCTGTTACTAGCTGCTGGCATCATTAGACACCATCCTCAAGCAACTCATTAATCAATCACAAATACCAAATTTCTTGTGCTACTTCATGAATCAAAATAAGGAGCCGTGTTCCTTGGAGAGCCAGCTCAAAGAGAAGCAGTAGTGTAAAACGTGGCAGGAAGGTCAAGGAGGGGGTGAGTTGCCGGTTGGAGGCAGAAGTCTCTTGCCAAATCATCCAGCCCCAGTTCCTGATTTTCTTTTAGCACTGGAGAGGATGATCCTTCCCCTCCCACTCCTTCCTCCTTTGCCTTTGCGCCCCCTACTTCTTCTTCTTCTTCTGAGGTTCTTTTTCAGCGCAGGGCTCTCGCTGGAAGCTCGGCCCCTGCCAGGCTCCTTTTCGCCTCTCTGCGCTCAGGAAGAGGGCGAGAGCGCAGAAACTCCAATGGGGCAGGAATTGGCGTTCTGACCAGGTGCGACCTAACTTGGGGCTGGGACAGAGGTGCGGGACGCGCTCCAGGTGCGGGTCCGGAGCCCGAGCGCGGCCCGCAGCTCCCAGGGCGTGGGCGAGCCGGCCGCGTGTGCCTCGGTGCTTGACAGGAACACTAGCCAATCAGGGCGTGCGGCCAGGCTGCCACGTGACAGGCGAGGCGGCCCCTTTTCCCAGCGCGGCCAGCGGGAGGAGTGGAGCGGATCGCCGAGCCGGAGAGTGCAGCGGCCGCGGAGGAGGCGGCGGCAGGCGGAGCGGCAGCGGCACAGGCTCCGGGCCAACCCAGCGCGCATCCCCAGTGCCCTGCGCTGCAGAGAGCTCGGAGGAGCGCGGGAGCATCGACACAGGAGTGGACAAAGCAAGATGGCAGGGATCTTAGCCTGGTTCTGGAACGAGCGGTTTTGGCTTCCGCACAATGTCACCTGGGCAGACCTGAAGAACACGGAGGAAGCCACCTTCCCGCAGGCGGAGGACCTCTACCTCGCCTTCCCCTTGGCCTTCTGCATCTTCATGGTGCGGCTCATCTTCGAGAGGTAAGAAGGGCCGGAGTGGCTGCTCTCCGGCACACACGCACACGCGTGCACACTCGCCTGCTCCGTGGCGCACGCCCCCGCGCTAGGGCTCACACCTCCCAACCTTTGTGTATTCACCGTGGGGTCCCCGATCTCTCGGCCGGGCTAGCTTCTGGGAAGCTAGAGAGGGTCCAACCCGACCGCGGATTTCCTCCGGGGCGGCGGGGCGCTTGGTCACCGCCCGCGCTCCTCCTTTCCTAGCTTCCTCCTCCTAGAGAGGGTCGGCGAACAAAGGTGAGCGGAGGCTGGCCGCGGGGAACCGCTGCGCCGGGGGCTCGGCCGGCTCCCTCAGAGCGGCACTAGGCGCTTCCAGGCTGGGCTTCTCCTCCGAGGCTCGCCGCCACCCACCTGACAGCCTGGAACGTAGGGGACGCGCGGCCGGGAGGGAGGAGGAGCGCACACACTTCCAGCCCTTCTACTCCCGCACGCACGCGGGCCGCGCTGCAGAAGAATTTGCCCGGACCTTTGGCTTCAGCTTACTCCCTGGCCTCCATCCGTGACACCGAGTTTTAGGCCCTCGGTCTTGGGAAATGGGTGACGACAGCACTCCGGATCCTTACTGGTTTCTTTAAAAGAGGGCAGAACAGGACCGATGCCCCTCGAAATAGTCATTTGAATCGATAGTAGAACCCCGTGACTAATCATAAGCTTCTTGCTGGTACCGGAAGACACTTGAAACGTTAAAAGAATTGTCACATAATTCTTGGTATGAGTCCCCGATTTGGTTAGATCTCGCCATTGTATCCGCACGCAAACTTGTGTTACTCTCATTGAGTCAGCCTTAAGTCACAGAACTAGATCTTGCCTGCTGTGCATTCAACACTCACTCTTGAAACAAAATCGGCACCGCACACTTCTTTCTTTTAACTGAAAAAAAAAATCGCCTTCCTCTTTCCTCCTCCCACCCCCATTCATCAGCGAAGGCTGATTTCTTTGATCACAAATATCCATTTCTACTCCAACCTCTCTTCTCCCCCTCCAGCCTCCAGCTCACCTTGGCGGTTTCTCAGGCTGCTGCTGTTATCTTGTTTACTGTTGGTTTGCCTAAAACCATGACTGAGGATGTCAGAATGTATCTTTTGTGTCTTTTGTTGCCTGAAATAGCAACAAAGCTTCCTGGGAACAAAAAAGTATGTTTTGTTCCAAGGAAGGTGTATTTTTCAATGGGCAGTGTTGTTGATTGTGAACTAAGTCAGCTGTTGCCATGCTGAAATTGACTCGCACAAAGGGACAGCCTCTGTTTTAAAAGGATTGGAATCCGGTGCAAATATGTCATTGATCCAGCACCGAGACTCATTGTGACAAAGCTGGTGTGTTTGAAGGCTGCAAGTATTTACCTACAGAAAATAGGAACTCGGGTCCAACCTTGCCATTTCCACAAAGACAAGCTGACTTTCAGGAATAATAGCAGGCTATTACCTGTGCAGGCACAGTAAGGGGGGCGGGGGCTCCATACATAGTTGCTGTATGACACCCGATGAAATCTATCTGGATTCACTTTTGGGTACCTACTTTAAAGGAAATCTTTAGTTGTAGATCTTGGAGAACAAAAACCAAGGCAGCTCATGAACCATATGTGAAAGCTACATTTCCTCAACATTCTTTCTCCTTCTGCTTCTGGGCTCTTCAGTAGGTTGGAAAATATTGAAGATAACTTGGTTTGTGCTTGGCTTTCTTTGTCTTACACACACACACACACACACACACACACACACACACACTACTGATGTGATATCAGACTGAAGGTTCAGTTTTCTTTTTCCAGAAATATTTTTCTTCCTAGCATAATCTAATGACTTAAGAATTTATACGAAAGGATCAGCAAGTAGCCTTCAACTACCAATAGTGCCGACCTGTGTGTGTGTGTGTGTGTGTGTGTGTATATGCGTGCGTGTACACATGTGCTGTGGAGGCCATCATAGGAGTAGAAGACATTTAATGGATTGTCTAGGAAGTGAATAATGACTCTTTGTTACCTTTGTGTAGTGGGATGCTGCTGACTTTGTGGAGGGTAACTACTTTGTTTCTTCCTTCTATGGTCCTGACAAATGTAACTAACCATTCAGTCCTAGGTCTCTAAAAGTCAGAAAGTAATTACATCTGGAATGAGAGGTTCTACATTTTTGGGTTTTTATCAAACCTAAAGTATACACACTGCTATTCAACCTGTGTTTTGCATCTTGCCAGTGTCAGTGTAGCTGAGCCAGACCAGATTGTTGTCAGAGTTACAGCTCATGCCAGGTACCTTTCTGACGTGATGCACACGGAGTTTGTTTCTTTGTAGTGTTCCATCTTGGCTAACATTAAATAATCGTGCTGTAAAATGAATGCTTTTATAATAGAGACACCTCTTCCACGAGTCTGTGCTTTATCATTTACTTCAAACTTGAGAGCATACTAGGAGATCCTTGATTACCTAAGATCTTTACCTCCCATTAAGAAAAGCCAGTAATATTTTTGCATAATTACACACTTGAATGTGTCTTGAGTATAACACATTTCTCTACACACAGGAAAACACAAATGAACTGCCTGAGTTGGGTCTTATCAATTGATGAGTTGTGTCTTATCAACTGATGAGTTGGGTCTTATCAATTGACTAGCTCTATCTTTTCGTTTTTTTTTCAGCCACTGCTGTCGTGTGACAGAGGAGGCAGTAGTGGCCAGGGCATGTCATTTTTCAATAGCATATGGAGAACAATATGGTGTCCCAGCATGGCTGATTAAAAATAGAGCAGTCTAAGGTCGCTGACTTGAGCCTGTGAAACACCCAGACCTCCTCGGCTGTTAGTAGAAGCCTTGTACAACCCTTAGAGAGAAGTGGAGTGAGCCAGTGTACTTACTACCTGATTAGCAGAGTAAAACTGTTGAAAAACAAACAAATAGCATCTCTTCATGCCTTTAATCCCAGCAATGGGGAGGCAGAACCAGGTGAAATCTCTTGAGTTTCAGGCCGACCCGGTCTACAGAGCAAGTTCCAGGATATCCAGGGCTATACAGAGAAACCCTATCTCAAAAAACAAACCAAAACAAAACAAATTGTTGTGTTTCCCATTATGTTAATGACTTGATGACAGAAAAAAACTTGATAATGAAGAATTATCATGTATTCCGTGTCTTGATTTAACACGTGCCTATTCTTCAGATTGTCCCTGGGAGTGGTAACCAAGCTTCTTCCAACTTCACTTTTTAAAAAAGTTTGGTTGAGTTCCCGATTGGAAATAAAACTTGTGGGAAATATGCTTATGAAAGGCAACTTTACTGTATTTTCTTTCTTGGTGGATTTAAGAGAGAGGCAGGCAATTCTGACCAGGATCACAACAGCCAAGCTCTAGTGAGCACGCATTGCAAGCTTGGTCCAGATCCTGCCCTAGATCTGTTTATTCCTCAAAACCAAATGGCGGTTTAAAGATACTCTTTAGTTGTTGTTACTTATGGCATCAAAAATTTCTTGTTTTTATTCTCTCCACATGAACTGACTAAAGGTTTATTTGTGGGCTAAAGTGTGCTGCAGTGTGCGATGACAATTTCATCACATGAACAAACGTACCTGTCACCTGAGAAATTTATTTCTTCTCATGTGAATATTTATTCTTGGGAGTTCTTAAGCAGTGTGCACGATTTGATTTGACAGAGTTGCCTTCCTAAGTAATAGATCTTAAAAAGACATTCCTCATAACTAAAACTTAGCCCACCTTGACCTCTGTCTCTATTCTCTTGTACTCTGGATCCTCTAGTAACTTCCAGTCTACTCTATACTTGTATGATAGTGATTGTGTAAGGTTGGAAGACATGTGAGTGTATATGTGTGTATGGATATATATATATATATATATATATCCATCCATACATATAGAGAGATACACAAATACACAGACATGTGTGAAGATTTATATATACTTACATATGTGTGTCTATGTACATACATGTGTATATATATATATGTGCATATACATGTGTATATATAAATACATATATACATACACATAAATATATATATATGCATATATGTATTTACGTGAACATATGGAATTTGTTCTCTATAGATCTGGCTTAGTTTACCTCATACATGTTGCAAATGAAAGATTCCTTTTGTAAGGTCACTGAGCGCTCCATGTTGTGTATATACCTTATTTCTTCATCCGTCTCTTGGCTGCTACTTAGCTGGATACATTTGGCTGTTACCAATCATGATGCAATGGCTGTGGTGGTACAGCTAGCTCTTCTGCTGCTTTCGCGTCCTCAGGGTATGAAAAGATAGGGGTGGGTGGGAGCTGCGCGGTAGAGGCCGTACTTTACCTTTCCTTCCAAATCCCTGACTCCTGTGAATCCCCAGTGTTTGAAGATTAGTAGTTATTATCTCATGGGACTCTGTGGGACTTAAGTATCATGCTTTGGGAAGCAGGAATAAGCCTTCTCAGAATAAAGTGGATTTTGTTAGTTTATTTATTTTTGCAGAAATATTCTAGTCAATCATTTTAAAGGTGTTCTTCTATTGTGTTTAGAACAAAAGACTCATATGAGGTGTCATCATTTGTGCTCCAAAGCATAACTAACCTGACTAACGAAAAGGAAACGTTTACAGGGAAAAAAAAAA
>JADRCD010228247.1:0-59457 GCA_019843815.1 Montemys delectorum | reverse complement strand
TATCTATCTATCTATCTATCTATCTATCTATCTATCTATCTATCAGGAAACTTCCTACGTTTCCTTGACTGTACTTGAACTCATTATGTAGATCATGCTGGCCTAGAACTCAGATATATCTACCTGCCTCTACCTCCTAAGTGCTAGGATGGATTAAATGTATGTGTTACCAGGTCCAACCAACAAAGTATTTTATTTTAAATGTGCCAATCCTATCACTTAAACCAGTGCATGAAGGGGATTAGTTATGTTTAAGATTGGCTGCCATCTTTCATTCATTCTAGAAGTGACAAATCACCTAAAAAGAAAAATAACAAGCAACCAAAGTTAGTGTAAAAGGGCCTGTGTGCTTTGAAAGTTTATGTTTAAAATAGTATTTATGATCTACTAAATACAGATAAAAGTTAAGGTGAATTCTCCTTTAAAATATATGGAGAATTATTATTAAAATAAATGCAGAAAAAAAGTGAACATGGAACAACATTTTTAAAGAAATTGAAATCACAGTGTATAGTTCTCTATTTCTGGGTTAAAAAGGAAGGAAAATAAAACTATTTGCAATTTTTCCTTATACTTCACAAAGACAACAAAAATGGAAGCTAGGCACAGTAGTATGTGTCTTTAACTCCAGTGTGATGGAAGCTGAGGTATTAGAAAATTAAGTTCCAGACCAGGTTGGATTATTCAGTGAGACTTGATCTCACTGTCAATAACAAAATAGAAACAGAAACATCCCATGGAAATGAGGATGATCTGGAATCTGCAGTTTATAGAACACTATTAGTAGTATTAAAGGACAGATTGGAACAGAGTGTACAGGAATATGGTTGGGAGTAGGCCTCTTTAAAGAAATGCTTCACAATAGTATTTTCTTTATTAGTCACATGTATATTTCACATTAAACTTCAAGATAAAATAGAATTATATTGCATCATTAATGCAAACACATGTTCAACACTGAGTCAGTCATCTGATAACACAATGAAGTTCATCAAGATGTCTTCTTTTCATCACCATGTAAGAATGATGTACAAGGAGAGAAACCAAAAAAGATCAGCAATAAACTGAAACAGGTTATTGGAAGGGCTGGTAAATTTAAACTTACAATGTCTCTCAGGAGACAACTAGATCAGGCTCCTGTCAGCAAGCACTGATTTCTGTATTCTTAAAAGCTCAAACTATGAGGTGTGTTGCCTGAGAACAGTGTTCTAAGATGTCATTTACTTGAAGGAATCAGAAGAAAGCACTGGATCCAGATCAAGGAAAATAAAAAAGAAATAAGCAAATGTAAGTTTTCACCTTACATCTCCCATTTCTGCATGTATTTTGACAAATATTCTCCCTCCTAGTTCATCCCTTCCATTGACTGGTCCCTCTGACTTCACATACCAGTGACTGATCCACTATTAACAGATTGTTTTGACCTTTCTCTTCCATTGGAAAGCTCTGAGTCATCAAGCAGTAGCTGGGATTTGAACCTGGGTCCTTAGGATCCATAGTCAATGCTTTTAACCCCTGAGCCACTTCTCCACCCTTCTACTCCCTTAGAAAAGACAAATGTCTGACTTCCAAGATGACACAATCACATCTATATTTTAACATATATCATTCTAATGCATAACAAAGATCATGCAAGTTTGTGTATGATTTTATTTATATACCATCCAAGTACTGTTAATGGTTTTCTTTCTGATCATGTTAGATCAGGCTATTCAGAGATAAAAAGTGTGAACAAAGAACAAACGTTAATTTTTTTTGCATGTATTGCTTCTTGTTTTTCTGTATCTAAACAGATCACTCTTTGTCTCTGTTGCCCATTGTGACAAGGTAATCTAAGGAAAAATATAATTATCTACTCCAACACTATTAGAAATATTAGGCTTCTTTTAGATTCTCAGCAGAGTAACACAGATCACTAAAGTGGCCCAGATCTTCTGTGCCTCAGTGTTTAGTGGCACGTTACTTTTACTCTTGGGCCATTACTCAGAATTCATCCTTTGGCCTGATGTAACAAGAAAAATTGTTAGACTTTGGAAAGGTCATGGGACTATTAATTGTGTAACAAATAATTGTCACATTATAGATAACATTGCTTTGATCAATGACTGTATGAGATTTTCATTTAAGATTCCTTTAGCTCTCTTAGTTTCCTTGAGGTACGTATAGCTCACTGAATGTCATTAAAAGTTTAAAGGTTCTTTTTTCCTTGTAGACTTCTGATATCCAATATAATATGGATTTATTTTTTTATTGATTAAAATCTGAAACTCATTTAATATATTAAATGTTTAGATATCTATCATAATATAATAAAAATCAGAGAAAAGAGAATCTATAGGATCTATTTATGTAAAGAAATATCAAGCAATAGTTTTTAGGAGTTGAAGTCCTGAGATGACAACAGTTAAAATACATCACACTCGTTGAAATATGAATACAAAGCAAGGCATGTTGAGACTGGCTACTGATGTATCATGTTAATAATAGATCACAATGTCTTTTTAAAATTTTTTAAACTTTTGAATGTCAACTAAAAATACAGAAGCCAAACTTTAAAGCACTAACCAACTTCATAAGCCATACATAATTAATAATTATGGAATTATGGCATATATTATAGTCAAGAATTTCCTGTAGGTGTTTCAAAAGGAATTCACATAACCCATATGGAGCTTAGCAGAAAATTATCCACAAAGGAAAGGGAAGTCATGATGTTCATAGCTGGAAGATGAGTTTATATGCTGAGTCCCTTTTCAATATCGCAGATAATGAAATGGAAGAAATTTGATGAAGGGTTTAATATTCGTGGAATTTGAAATATGAATTTTTCAGAGTGAGAAGTGAGCTACTCACATGCTACATTGATTTCTGTGGCATGTTGCTTAGACAAAGCCAATAATTTGGACAAAGATCTGAAAGAGTCTCTGTCAAGGAACTGTCACTTGTGTGAATACCTCAGGAAACAGGACCAACGTCCTCCTGAGTTCAAACAGCTAACTTGTAAATCTGCTACTAATTCCTGTGGAGGGGCTGTTTGCCAACCAGGACCAACCAGGAGATTCCTGCTATAAAGACCCTGAACATCCTGTCTGTATCTACCCTCATGGATATGCTGGAAAGTTCTGTGAGACAGATCATGATGAGTGTGTTTCGAGCTCCTACCAAAATGGGTCTGTGTGCCAGGATAGAATCAATGGCTGCTCCTGTCTGTCTGGATACCAAGGTAGACATTGTGACTTGGAAGTAGATGAATTTGTTTCTGACCACTGCCAGAATGACGCTGATGTGTCAATAATATAAGAAGATGGATGTGCAGAGTGTCTGTCCTCAAGCATATTCTGGTGTGAACTGTCAGTTAGAAATTGATGAATGTTGATCCCAGGCATGTCTACATGGTACCATGTGTCAGGATGCTCTTGGGCCTTACTTCTGAGATTATGTACCTTGACTGCTTGGAGATCACTGTGAACTCCACTCTGATGAGTGTTCCAATCAGCCATGTCTCTGTGGAGGTCTGTGTATGGATAGAGAAAACAATTACTACCGGGACTGCACAGGTAGTGGATTCACAGGGACACATGGAGAGATGTTGATTCCTCTTGTTCAAAACTATGTCAAAATGATACAACATGTGAAGACACTGTTGACAGCTATACTTGTCACTGCTGGCTTGGATACACCCATACCCTGTGTGAGCTGGACATAAATAACTGTAGAGACAACTTCTGCCAATTTAATGGGAGATGTGCTGAGCTGTCCTCAGAAGATCAATAGGGACACATCATGGACCTGCTCTCCTCCTTCAACTACCTTGGAGCCTCAAGCTATATTTGTGTCTTTTTCCTGGATTCACAGACAGGAACCTAGCATAACTCTCTTCTCAGAGTCTCTTCCTAGCAGCTGACTGAAACAGATGCAGGGCCAACAACCAAACATAAGATCAAGCTCTGAAAGTCTTATGTAGAAGTTGGGGAAATGATTGAGGTACCCAGAGGGCACTCTTGTGAGGCTCCCAGACACTTAAACACCAACCAAAAAGCATTCAAGGGCTGGACCAAGGCCCCCTGCTCATATGTAGCAGATATGCAGCTTGGTCTTTATTCGAATCTACCACCAGTTAGAATCTACTTATTCTGACTTACCCTGACTCCTGAGTGCCTCTGGGTCCTGTCTCCTAATTGGTCTGCCTTGTCTGGCCTCAGTGAGGGAGGAGGTGCCTAATCCTGCAGTAAAGGGGTGATGGAGGAAAGGGCTTTGTGAGTGGGAGCCTGGGAAGAGATGGGGCTGTAAATGGGATGTAGAGTGAATAAGCAAACAAACAAGCAAACAAACAAATAAATAAATGGATAAAAAAGAAACTAAACAGCAAAAACAACAACAACAACCAACAACAACAACAACAAAACCCATATATATCTTATGGCACACATATAATACTTAACAATGTTTTATAAATTTAGAAAACAATAGATTTACCCAGACAGTTTTACTTAAAGTATGTAAAATTACATTTGAATTTATATAGAGTATATTATTATAATTCTGATTCTAATAAGTGTATATGAAATAAAATATTCAGAGGGTTGAATTTTCTCTGAGGAACATTTTTATCATCATGGTGAGTTATTATTTCATATAACCTCCTGGAGTATCTTTGACTGAGTCAGTTCTATGGCTAGATTCTGTTACTATATTTGGATACTTTATCTTGCAGTAATAGCGCTATTTACTACTCATGGTCTACTTAATTAACTACCTTGGTTATTTCCTGGAACCATGGGGTTTTGACCATTTGGACTAAGTTCATTGAAAATAAGAGTATTATTCTCAACACTCATCTAAATTCATTCTGCTTTTGAGTAAATAGAGCAGTTAAATCCCTTTAATATATTCCATGTGATCCGATTTCTGTAACGTTACATCCTTCACATCTACTGCATTTCCTTCTTTCCTTTTCTGGTCTTATCTACCTTAAGACATTTCAGAGTTCTATGCAAACGCTGAGTCTTCTAAGACTTCACTCTGACATGTGCAGAGTAGATTCTTGAATGCTTTTGAGATTCGATTAGTAAGATGCATGTTCTGGGAAATATCAAGAATACTAATGGTACTATGCATCTGATTGGTCTATGATGTAGTAGGAGAAACTTATAACCCTTGAAGATAAGGTAAGTTCAATATAAAGTGGTGATTCTTAAGATAGAAATTTATGAAGCATTTTAACCATTACTTACTGGAACCCTCACAGCAAGATTTTGTGTTTGTTCTAGCAATAACCTTTACTTGTACTTGTAAGGTACAATGGGAAAAAGGAGTTTCACTAAGCTTAATTGTAATCAAAGACTGTGGCATTGACATTACAATAATTGGTTCTATCAATTAATTGTACTATCTAATTGTATTTTAATTATTTTATTATTTTATTTTATGTGTGTGTGTGTGTGTGTGTGTGTGTGTGTGTGTGTGTGTGTGTGCATGTTTCATCAATAGGCCGGTATGTCCACAATGTGCATGTGGTGTATGGATGGAGGCTAGAAGTGGGCATTCGATCTCTTGGGACTAGAATTACAGATGGTTGTAAACCACTAAGTAGGTGCTGAAAAATTGAACACAGATCCTCAGGCAGAACAGTCAGTACTCTAAAATAATGAGCAACTTCTCGAGCCCTATATCTAATTTTTTGTAATAGACATATAACATGTAATTGAAACACTATAAGTATGCCATATATCAGTATTTATTATACTCATAACATGGATAAATTATCCCTAGAATTTTTCTATCTTGAAACCTAGATAGTTTTTTAATCATGTAAATAAAAAGTTATAGGTTCTTCTGGAAATTAAAATTATATATGTAATTGATATATAAATTTATATTATATAAACATATATGAAATATATTATATGCATATTATACACACACATATATATGTGTGTATGATCCACTGGAAGTCTTTCTCTGTGCTTTGTCTAGTGTATTTGTCAAATACTTCTGGTAGATATTTTAAAAGGGTGATTAAATAGATATATGTTCAGTGTTGAGAAAGCAAATGGATAAACAAATGTAAAGACCTAAAGGATGTTTACAGTAGATGTGCCAAACACAACTGTTATAAGAGAAATGACCAATAAGACATATATAGATTATAATGCTAGCATATCTCATAGACTATGCAGCTGAAATTTGCTGAATCAAAGAAAGTTCTGAAGCCTTACTTTATTAAGATACCTCCCTTAGAACAAATACCTATAAAATGAAATTATTAACTGGAAGACTAGAGGTAGTTAAAGAGGATTAATGTTGATATTCAACTGTAACACTGTTTTCATCTGGAAAAATCTCATCCCTACACCTTTTTCTTAAAACATTGTTTAATATATAAGTTCTTTTAAAATAATCTCAGTTTTGAATTTAATGTTTTTAAACACATCACTATTAGAGACATTTAAAAGGAATGCTATAGATACTGTCAATTATTCTGACCTGGTTATTATCCAATATTATAAATACAACAGATCACAGATAAAGAATATAAAGAGATTGAAGAAGAAACATGTTTTACTCGAACTGAAAATATTTTGAGATGAAGTTTTGCTATACAATTTCAGACAAATTATTACTAATTGGTGATTGGAAATTGAGTTTAATTTGGTAGAATAAAGCTGGAACACATTAAATATTTAAAGTTGACCAATGTTTCATCAATTAACCAGATGACACAGTTCCTTTGTGTTTATGAATTTAGTTGGAAGTACACAGGTGTGTATCAACAAATTGATGGGTAAATTCATGAAAAATTGAAAGCAACCATCTTTATACACAATTCCAAAATTCACTGCTAAGTTTGATTGCATTGTATTAAAACACACAGTATACAATGCACTTGACACTTGCCTTGCATTTATACATAATTCACACATGTATATCTATGTATGTCTTATATATTTATCCAAGGTTTGTATGCTAATTTATGTGCACATACATAGCATACCTTTCATCAGGATGGGTTACAACTTAAGGAACAAATTATAAACTGAAAATACTATGATATCTACATATTAAATCAAGCTACTCTATTGACTAATTAGGATAGCTAAATGTATTTTAAATGGTCACACCAAGGAATGATTTTGGGAATAACCTAAAATTAAGCCTATTATAATGAAGTACTTAGAATTTAAGAAACTTTTGTAATGTTGTAGAATACATTCTCCTGACTAAGGCTACTTTCTGACTGTGAACGTAATCTTGCTATCATTATCTATAACCACAAAGTAGTATGTGGTGTTGGCACAGATCAGTAGTAAAATCCAAAGTTCTAAGTTTCATTTTACTGAACACTTGGCACTTTTACACAGGAAAATGGTCACTGGTTTACATGGACATTTTGAGGATTAAATTAGAATATATGCTTAAACTGCCAGGTAGAATTCAAGAGAGCTGAGGAAATGCCTAAATAAAGAATACCAAATAAGGATTACAGCATTATACAGAGGCATATTACTAAATGCATTAGATAGGAGACTATCATCGAATGTCAACTAACTTTAATATGAGAATCAAAGCCATTGAAACCTCATAAGTAATTAAAGCACCCAATAAAAGGAATATAGACAATAAAGCCTAGTATAAACTCTATGAAGACATATTAACTTTGTTATTACATCAAAAGATTAAAGTCAAGTATCATAAGTATCACACAGACAAAAATACATGAAATATGCATTAATTAAACATGAAAATTTGTTCAGTAAAACCAATAGAAGTTATTGGATCATTTTATCCTAGTAGTATGGGGATATGCATGAGAACTAAGAGTGTGGTCTACAAAAAGCACAAAGTGAAGCTTCGCTTTAGGGAACAAGATAAGTAGAGTTGTTACTTACATTGCAAATTAAAGTAGCCTGCTTTGCCTAGTCTCTGTTCTTGTTATTTTATTTAAATCAAATGAACCTCATTGAGCTAGTCAAAAGATACACAGTGCAAAGTTGACAGATTTTACAGATGGTTGGATAAAACAAAGGGATCCTGTTTTAAGATTATCTGTGCCTACAGATTAAGCAAGATAAACATTTGGGCCACATTCTGTCAGGATGTATAAAGGATTCCAGGAGACACAGCACTAGGATCAGTGTGGCAGTGCCTTGGGTGGGGCATCTGTATTTCTGTTTTACCTTCAGTGCCTGTAGGCTTTATGTATCTTCCCAGAGTCACTGAGCTTGGCATACATGCTGCAAACAAAAAAGGACTCTGTCTCAAATTTGATGGAAACTCAAATTTGATGGAAATTCTGAAGTGTCTATCAGAAGTTATGACACTCAATATTCAATGACTTTGTATTATAGGATCATTAGAAAATTTGGAAACATAGTTACAAGTGGCAAGTAATGTCCACTTGATGAAATGCTTACTATGTGATTTCACATACATTCACATATGTACCATTTTAATATGATACACTTCTTGTGACAGTATTTAATCTGGTTTTTATAGTATTTCTCAATAAAGGTATTGAGAAATCTGATTTTAGTTTGCATAGCCCTTCTCAGTGTGTGCTACTTCTACAAATAACTTGCAAGTCTTAGGAAGGCCCTTTACCTAACACATAAGGAATATAATGCCAGTGTTTCAGAGATGCATTGCGCATTATAGGAATGACAGTGGAAATTTTAACTCCTTTGATGTTAGGAAGTAGTGATTTTAAAGTCTTGCTAATGGGTGATTGTGTGTTGTAAATAACTATTTTGGAAAATCTAATATATTTTAGGCAGTATATTTAACTCAGAAGGTAAAATGACTCTGGTAAAACTTTTCTGGGATTCTAGCAAGTTCTGTTTAACATTTAATGCACTGCCTGGTTCACAGTACTGTAGTGCTTAGGATTGTCCCATTTATACCCTTTGTATATTCAATTGAGGTGCTAGAATATGTTATGAAGATTAAAACCCAAATGTAATCTATTTTGGGAACTACTCATAACCAGAAGCTCACATCTGCATAAATTAGAGCTCCAAAATCATGTCATACATATTTTATAGATAAGCTATCTTTTCTCAATACAATTAAACCTACTAACTCAATGAATAAATTATGTTTGATTTTGTCATTTTGACCTATGGGTAAATATATATGTGTAGCTAAGTCATAATTTAGTTTTGAATTTTTCTTATTCATTTCCTACTCTATAATCTTTTCTCTTACTTGACAAAATGAAGATTGGTGTGTGCTCAATGGCTCTTTGGCCAACTGTCTCATTTGAAAACACTGTCAAGGGAATATTTAAAACTCTAAAAATGTCATTACTCATGGAGCATGGAGCCTAACACATTTCTATTCCCTTTTACTACAAGAAACAGAAACTTAATTTTCTGGTATGGTGTCACTTACCGTATGGCAGTTCTTAGCAGACTGAGGAGGATGAGCTGAACATTCTGGTCACAAAAGTTGTCAATACTCCAGGTTTGGCCAGTTAGAGTCTATAGTTTAATACAGTGGAGTGCAAAGCACTCTTGATCCAAGCGGAGTCAATAAAGTCACCTTCTATCTTTTCTAGTGATATTGGAAACCAGGCCTTTCACTCTGCCTCATACTAGTAGCCTAGTAAGTATACAGCTAGTGTAGACCATCTTTACAAACATCCATTCAAATTGAAGTTTTCTGGATACAATAGGGCTGATAAACATAGGAACTCAGAGACAGAGACAGCATGCATAAGGCCTGCAGAAGTGAAAAACAGATAAAAACCCTTGTATCTAGAATAGGAATAAGGCACAAAGTCCCACCACTATCAAAGACACTATTTGTAATTGATTCCTACTGGGAAATGAAAAATTAATTTTGTCCAGCAGAATATCACTGGGTATTAAAACATTATTCCAGAATAGGACCTAAGCCCAGGAGTAGTTGGACAACAAAAATGTATGTGTGTGTGTGTGTGTGTGTGTGTGTGTGTGTGTGTGTGTGTGTTTTGTTCTGGTAATTTTATCATATCATATTTCATTTGTTTTGATATTGATTTTTTCTAAAAGAGAAAGAGAACAAACATAAATTTAGGTTGCTGGGGGAGGTAGGCAGGGTCTGGAAAGAGTTGACCTTTTCCCAATCTGTTTGTTGCCGTTTTGTCCAGTTGGCAGTATCCTTTGCCTTCCAGAAGATTTTCAGCTTCATGGGGTCACATTTATGAATTGTTAATCTTAGAGCCTGAGCCATTTATGTTCTGTTTAGGAAATTTTCTTCTCTGCCAAAGTGTTCGAGGCCACTTCCCACTTTTGCTTCTATTAGATTCAGTGTATCTGGTTTTATGTGGAGGCTCGCGATCCACTTGGACTTGAGCTTTGTGCATGGTGATAAATAGGAATCAATTTGCATTCTTCAACATTCAGATTGCCAGTTAGACCAGCACCATTTGTTTAAGATGCTTTTGAGGGAGTAAGAGGGATGGAGGGAACTGGATGGTGGGGAGAAGGCTCCAGGATTGGGTGTGAGAGGAGACAGAAGAGAGGCTCAGAGGGCCAGAAGAATGGAAGAACATGGGTAAGATGAGGGGTGAGAGGAGCCTCTGGAAAATCCCAGAGACCTGGGATGTGGGAGACACCCAGGACTCAGTGTGCATAACCTTAGCTGAAGTGTCCAAGAGTGGGGAGGTGGAACTTGAAGAGTCCACCTCTAATAGATTCATAAGGCCCCCAGTGGAAGGGTGGGATCATCAAGCCACCTTCAAAATTTTTCACCCAGATTTGTTCCTGTCTAAAAGAAATGCAGGAGCAAGAATGGAGCAGAGACTGAAGGAAAGGCTGTACAGTGACTGATCCAACTTGGGTTCCATCCCATGGATGGGCACCAAACCCTGACACTGTTACTACTGATGCTATGTTGTGCTTGCAGACAGGAGTCTGGAATGGCTGTCTTCTGAGACATGCTACATAGTTTCTACCCTGAGAGACTGAAACAGATGCAGATACTTACAGCCAACCATTGGACTGGGCCAAGGATACCTACAAAAAAGTTAGGGGAAAGTTTGGGGAAACTGAAGGGAGTGTTAACCTTATAGGAAGACCAAACAGTGTCAACTAACTTGAACTCCTGGGAGGTACCCGATGCTGAGCCACCGACCAAGGAGCATACAGGGACTGGTCTGAGAACCCTGGTAGAAGACTGTCTTGTCTGGTATCAGTGGAGAAGGATGTGCCTAGACCCTTAGAGACTAGATGCCTCAGGGAAGGAGGATGTCCAGAGAGAGGGAGGGGGAGTACCCTCTTAGATGTGAGGAGGATGAACTCTGGGAAGGAAGACTAAGCAGGAGCAATATTTGGGATGAAATAAACAAAATAATTTATTAATAAAATTTACACAACCACATATCTACTATGATTACCATGCCATGGATGGCAATGAGTAGGCACAATGTTATTAGGAAAAACATTGGCGATAATAGCTCTTGAAGCAAGCTTATGAACTGCCTGTGAACTGTACTTCTTACTTTCAAGGTTTCAGTAAGTGATTTGTCTCAGAACTGTATTGTTTCTGCAAGCTCATTCTGGAATAAGGATTCCAGAAGTATTGGTGCAGGGCATAGCTAAATGGTAAAGTGTATCCCTAATATGTATAAGGACCTATTTGGGTTGAATCATTCAACCAAGCACACACACATAAAAGTGAATATTATATCTCTGTAACTTTAGACCAATTTGCCTGATAATTTTTTCTACCAAGGGAAATATCTGTAATAAAATCTATTTTCTGGCAAGTAATCCTATCTACAGTATTTCTCTTTTGACAATACAATGGCCACTGGATAAGGACAGCCCCTTATCTAATATTTCTCTGGTTAAACTGAAGGGAAAGAAAGGCTGTATTTTTTTCAGCTCCTAAGGCTAAGAGGAAGTCTGGTCTAAGAGACACAGGCTGACCTTCTGGGTACATACAAGTATAGGTCTACTGCAATTATTAAGATGCTGCTCCTATGAGTCCCAAATCTCAGTTACTAAGAAAAACATGTTTTAACTATTTATTTTGGGAGAATCTATACTTTTCATATTATATAACTGCTTAGTTCTCTGCTTTTGTTTGCCTGGATATGTGAGGGATGGCAAGGCTTGGGTCAGACAGGGAGAAAAGTATATAATTTTGAGAACAAGTACTTGATGATCTGTGTGCAGAGCTGTGGGACATCCAGAAGTCCTGTAGGCATCCTGAGAGTTCCTTTCCTAGCCACAGCTAATTAATCTGTTTCTTTTGCCCATTTTCACACAGACAGAGATAATACTATTTTACTTTATAGGCCAGTTGATAGGAAATATAAAGGAATCTGGTGTAAAACCTCTCAATTTTCTTTAACAGACATGAAGAAGACAGGGAAAAAATATATGACCTTAAGTGGAAATTTCCCAAAGTTTCAAGGAAAAGGTGAAAATGACGGAAGAGCTTCAAGAACCAGAGACTTGGGCTTTCACATCTTGTCAGAAAATCTGCACTGTTGGTACAACCTGGGGACCTGACTCAGCAGAGAAATGCCACCCACAGTCACCAACTGTCTCCACAGGTGTGAACTCCCCTGTATTCTCTGGAGACTTCCCACAGTGCAGTCAATACCCAAATCTCTCAGATGGAAAACTGAACTTTGTGAAAACAGAAATAAAACCATGTTGTATTAAAAAAAAAAAAAGAAAGTAAAAGATAGAAATGTGTACTTTTCTAATGAGAGACAGAAAGGCAGTGGATCTGGATGGGAGGGAGCTGGGAGGCAGTGGGAGGATTAGAAGGAGGAGAACCTGTAATCAGGATATATTATGTGAGCAAAAAAATCTATTTTCAATAAAAGAAAAAATAAAAAGAGAGCCAGACTAACTACCATTTAAAAAGAATTAAAATTATTCCTGATAGTAACTACATCCAAAGATTGCATAAACAGGAACAAAAATATTGAAATATATAACTATAAAAATATAGTTTTTAAGCAATATATACACAAAGATAATGTGGGATAGTGTCATCAGCTCTCTCTTAAGGAACAAACCTGTGTCTCTCCATTGTATTATTTCAGTCTTTTGCTTATTGAGTTGAAATTCACATAACAAATTTAGCCATACGCAACTCCCTGGAGTTTCATACATTTATGGTGTTTTAGGTTTTCTTTCTGGCATTAATTTCTCTCAAACCTAAAACATTTTGATTTTGCACCAACAAAATCCAGGATTTTTCAAGCAGTTACTATACCTCACTTCCTGGTCCTTCCAGACCCTAATCATCACCAGTGTACTGTGATTCTTTTTATAAAGATGAGTTTCTAATGGATTCAGGGTATTTTGAGTTACATAATATATATATATATATATATACTTTTTCCTGACATCTTTCATGTAGTATATTTTTCATGTTCTAGTGTGCATGTGTGTGTGTGTGTGTGTGTGTGTGTGTGTGTGTGTGTGAGAGAGCAAGAGAGAGAGAGAGAGCGAGAGGGAGAGAGAGAAAGGGAATTTTATTTCCTTTTGTGGGTGAAGAATATTTAGTTATATAATATATGCACACACATATACATATGTGTATGTGTATACACACACACACGCATATATATACATATATATATATATATATGTATATATATACTACTTGGTCTGTGTGGTTATTTGTATTTTCAATTACTTTTTTTAACTACTTTAAGTTCCTCAATTTCATGGAATATTTAGAGTTCTAGCTATTATTTAGCTATTCTGTCTTTTTAAAATACTTTCTCTAATCTTCATTTTATCTTTACTTCGTTTTGACTTTGATCACAATTTTCTTCATATTTTTTCTGGTTCTTTGGTGTGTCAAGACAAGGTATTGATTTGACATATATCTTCTTTATTTAATGAAGACATTTATAAATACAAATTTCCCTCTAGGCTCTACTTTTCTGATATTCAATAAGCTTTGGTATGTGGCATTTTCCTATCATTCATCTTTAAATATTTTCAAACCTTTCCTGATTTATTCTTTGACACACTCATTGATTGACTGTATTGTATGGTTTCTACTTGTTTGTGAATTTGTCATTCTTCCTTTTGTTATAATTTGTAATTCAATTCAATTTTGCTAGGAGAAGAAACCCTGAGTTGCTTTAGCATTTTGATGCTGGGATATGTTGTTTTACACAACACAAGACTCATCTTGAAGAACATCCCCTGTCTTCTGTATATCCTCCCATCTAGGAGCAAAACACAGATTCTAACATTCATCAAGAATTCCCTTTATGCAATGAGCATTTGTTATGTTCTTCTATCCAATACGAAAGCTGAACTAATAAATTGTATCATTAACATTGTAAAAGTAAAATTACCTCTCCTTCAATTTTACAGTGTATATATTTTTAATACATTGACCTTTCAGATTTAAAGTCTGTTTCTAAATGAACATACATACCCCAGAACTTTTGTGGTTATTTTTGGAAGGCAGTGATACTTTAACTTTTAATTATTTTACATATTCATGTTCAAAAATGTTCCTTAAAAATAGTTATATATTGGAATTTATTCACTCTTCAAGTGTTGTTCCAAAGCAGGGGGCCTGGGCTGTGGCCCTGGCCTAAGGATCTCTCTCTCCCTCTGGAGGCAGTGAGTCTGCTACTGAGGCCTAGGTCTCTCTCTCTCTCCCTGGAGCTAACCTGTTTGCTGCACGGTGCCTTAATTAAAAAGGAGGCAATGTATGAATGAGTTATTTTATTGTAGGAAGGACAAATATGCTGGTTGAGTAGAGAGAAAGAAAGGAGAAAGAGAGAAAAAAAAAAGGAGAGGGAGAAAGGCAGAGAAGAGAACAAAGAGCAGAGAGGAGAGAGAGAGCAAGAGAGCAAGAAGAAGTAAGAGTGATGGGGAGAGAAGTAAGAGAGAGTAAGGAGCAAGAGGGTGAAAGAGTAAGAGAGTGAGGAGAGGGCAAACCAGCCCTTTTATTGTATGGGGTGTGGCATGCCTGACTTGTGGTCAGATGATTGGGTGTAAGGTCCAGCTAGAATGCTGGGAGTTTGAGGCAGTATCTGCCTGACAGAACACAGATCTCCTCTGCAGGGGCAGCTGTGAGGGGTCTGGGCTGAAATCTGAGCCATTGGTCTCAGGTACAAATCACTAAGCACCTACTGTCCCTTGTGAACAAATTACTTTGCTCAGTGGGTCTCCGGAGTTCCGAGGTGGCTGCTCTACTGGACTCTGGCTGTCAGAACTGCCCACTGCCCCACATTCAAGCTGGTCTATTTTAGTTGGCAAGAGTGATGAGTTCACAGGTAATGTGAATTTGGCAACACATACCTTCTTTTTTCTTTTGTTACATGTTCCTCATGTTCCTTTTTTTTTTTTTTTTTTTTTTTAAATCTTGGGCCTTGTTTCTAATCAATTTGATTTTCCTACTATAATTTTTATTGTATTTTTTTATTTTTCTTTTTTGTGTGTTTGTGAAGCTATTTCTTGAAGGTTATTCTAAAACAATAGTCAAAAACTTTTAATTGTTAAATATAAAATTGAATTATTCAATTTGAAATTTAAATAAAATGTAGATGTTTAAATTGATTAATAGTGTAACATTAAGGTGGTCTGCTCAATGTTGGGCATTTTGGCTAATGCTGGGTCCTGGGAGCCTCTCACATCCCTGGTGTTTGGGACTTTCTAGTAGTTTCCCAATTTCCCCATCCTACACTGCTGAATATTTCTATTCACTCCCCTAGTCCTCTGAGCTTCTCTCCTGTCTCTCCCTTTTGTTCCTTCTCCCTTGCCTTTCCCACCCAGGTTCTTCCCTCCCTCTGCCTCCAGTGCTTACTTTGTTCTCTCTTCTAAGTGAGAGTAAAGTGTCTACACTTGGGCATTCCTTCTTATTAAGCTTTATATGGTCTATGAGTTATATTGTGTGTATTCTGAGCTCTTTGGCTAATATCCACTACTCAGAATTGTTCTTGGGAGGTTGGATGCCACAGAGTAGGAGGATGCTGGAGCAGTTAGGTAAGAGATTGTGGGTGGGTGGGGGAGCACACTCATACAGGAAAAAGGGAGTGCAGAGGGCAGATATGGGATGGGGGATTGGTGGAGGGGTAACCAGGGAAGTGGGATATCATTTGAGATGTAAATGAATGGAATGATTAATAATAATAATAATAATAATAATAAAGATCTAACAGCAGATTTACTTTCAAAGGGAAAAAAACTGGAACAGACACCAAAACCTGACACTATTGCTAATGTCAAAATGTGCTTGCAGATAGGAGCCTGGCATGGCTGTCCTCTGAGAGACACTGCCAGCACCTGACTAAGATAGATCGAAATACTCACAGTCAACCATTGCGCTGAGCCAATGGAAGAGTTATGAAAAGGACTGAAGGAGCTAAAGGGGATTGCATCCCTATAGGAATATCAAATAACCATACTCCTCAGAGCTCTCAGGGACTAAACCACCAGCCAAAAAGCATACTTGGGCTGGTCATTGCTCCTAGTACATATATATCAGAGGACTGCTTTATCTGGTCTCAATGGGAGAAGAGGTGCTTGGCCCTGTTTGATGCCCCAGAAAAGAGGGATGCTAGAGGGTAAGGTGGGAGTGAGTGGGTGGGTTGGGAAGAGCACCCTCTTAGAGGCAAAGGAGTGGGAGAATGGGGTGAGGAGTTCGTGGAGTAGGGACCAGGAAAGGGGACAACTTTTGAAAGGTAAATAAATAGAATAATTAATAAAATACAGTATAGTATTGAAATACAGCATAGATTTAAAATGATTTATTTAGATTTCACTATAGCTATATGTGTGTGGTGTAGTATATGTTCATGTGTTCAGGTGCCTATGACTCCGAAAGGGGTCATAGGATTCCCTGGAGTTGTAGCCAGGTATGAGATTCCAAAAGAGTACATGGAAACAAATACATATCTTCCCTCTGCAAAAGAATTATATGCTCTGAACTGCTGGGTCATCTCTCCAGAATCAAATCACATTTTTAAAAACTTTTTCTCCACATTTTTCTTTCCCTCCAGCCTTCCCAGTCCCCTGCACACACTTCCCTTTTTTCCCAGATCCACTCCTCCTCCATTTAACTCAGAAAGTGGTAGGTCTCCTAGGGATATGTCTTGAACATGGCATAGGAGGATATAAGCCTAGGCACAAGCATTCACATCAAGGCTGAACAAGGCAAAACTGGGAAAGGTCCCAAGAGTAGGCAAAAGAGTAATAACATGCATCTTATAAAACTATATAAGATAGGGAAGAGCATATAATACATAATTGAGTAAAAAAACAAAGATTGGGCAGTACAGTCTGTTAACATTGGCTCATTATGTGAACAAGAGAATGTGTAAATAGTCAGTTCTAATGAGTTAACCTAAAATAACAAATTTGAAAAATAGTCATGATAATTGTTTGTTAGTACAGACTGGAAGAATTCGGGATTCAATTAAAGGAAGAAGACATGCTGTTCATAATTCATTAATTCTGGATCATGTTCTTTGCTATATACTTCAGGATTCTGATTTTTGTTTGTTTGTTTTTGTTTTTTTTTTAAATTGACAAAACTTGCTACTCTGGCTGAGTACCCAGGTTTAATTCCAAGTATCCACAGTATTTTGATATAGATTTTCTTTATCAACTAACATCAAAAGATAAGAAAAGTTAAATAGAAAGAAAAAAAAATCAAAAGAAAATCCCTTTCTAGCTTGTATTAGTCAAAACCTACTTAGGACAATACAGTTCTTGCTAAGACTTCATCCTCAGCTATTCTCAACATTAGGGATAAATTAATGCAGCAGAAAAACTTAGTTTCTTTAGGTCTTTTTATAAATGGCTTTTCTAAGAGAGAACCTTAATATGTAGTCTAGGCTATACTCGAACCTCCTTTCACCTCCATGTCTGAAATCTTATAAGTTCTTAACAACATTTCTGCAAATCATTAGTCTTGCTTATTTTGTGAAAATATCACTTATGGGTATAAAAGAATCTCAGCATGTGCCTAGTAGATTTTGAACATCAGCTTTGAGTTGGACAGTCTTTTTCATCTATATAACAGTAGCACCATGTTTGGTCCCTTATGTGAAATATGAGCATTACTACTGAATCCCTTGATACTGTTCTTCCCCATTTGAAACTGCCCGCAGTTTCACGAACTAGGTTCTCTCAGCTAGGAGGAAATAAAGAACCTGAAATAGAGGGTTTGAAATGCAAAGAGAAAACACGAAGTCAAGTTGCGTCCCAATCAAGGCTCCAACTTTACCCAGAATAAGCCTGCGTTATTATAGTTACAAGAGAAACCAAAATCAAGTCTCTAGATTATATTGTAAAGAAAGTTCAGGTGCCAAAGTCCCCAGGTTCAGAGGATCTTCAGGCAGTGGGCGTGTTCAGGTGATGGGCGTGCTCAGACCATGGGCATACTCAGGTGATGGGCATACTCAGGCGGCTTCCTCAAAGACAAACCAACAGTCAACAGAGAGCATCTGTCTTAGCTCCCAGGTGTTAGCCCCTAAGCAGAGGCTGCCAGAAGTCCAAAGACTGAAGTGAAGAGGGAAGGTAACACTCATTGGCACATTTTCATAAATACATCCACCAATTTTAGTCCCTAGGAGTAACTTCTCTATTGTTTTCTCAACTCATTTATCTACTGAACGTACTGTGGCATTGTTTATTCCTTTACAGTGTTTGGAAAGTATATTCTCCATTGATGCTATAACAAGAAATCCAGCCTAGAGGAAACAAACTACCTAATGCTATATTTTCACTTAGCCTTTAGACAGGTCAAAAGTGAGGTGTACAGTTTTGGGCTACTAAGTTTTATTTTGCTGGGTTTTCAAATTCAGTCAGTTTTCCACACTAGGAGTGCATGGAATTGTTCCAATGATAACTCTTAGAGGGAGGTATGTTGCATGGGAAATATTAAAGGTCTTATACGGCTTTTAAGTTATTCTTTTTTATTGCTTATTTTATTTTTATTAGATATTTTCTTTATTTACATTTCAAGTAATATCTCCTTTCCTGGTTTCTCCTCCAAGAAAAAAACCCTCTTCCCTCCCCTTTCCCCTTCCCCTGCTCACCAACCCACCACCTCTTGCTTACTGGCCCTGGCATTCCCTGACACTGAGGCATAGAACTTTCACAGAACGAAGGGCCTCTCCTTCCATTGATGACCAACTAGGCCATCCTCGGCAACATATGCTGCTGGAGTCATGAATCCCACCACGTGTACTCTTTGGTTGATTGTTTAGTCCCTGGGAGCTCTGAGGGCACTAGTTAGTTCATATTGTCTTCCTCCAATGAGGCTGCAAACCCCTTCAGCTCCTTGGGTCCTTTCTCTAGCTCCTTCATTAGGGACCTTGTGCTCAGTCCAATGGATGTCTGTGAGCCTCTATTTCTTATTAGTTAGGTACTGTCAGAGCCTCTCAGGAGACAGCTATATCAGACTCCTGTCAGCCAGCACTTGCTGGCATTCATAATAGTGTCTGGGTTTGGTGATTGAATATGGCAAGGATTCCCAGGTTGGGCAGTCTCTGGATTGTCCTTCCTTCAGTCTCCACTCCATACTTTGTCTCTGCAACTCCTTCCATGGGTATTTTGTTCTCCCTTCTAAGAAGGATCAGCTATACCACTCCTGGGCTAGCATATACCCAGAAGATGCTCCAACATGTAATAAGGACACATGCTCCACTATGTTCATAGTAGCACTATTTATAATAGCCATAAGCTGGAAACAACCCAGATGTCTCTCAACAGAGGAGTAGATACAGAAAATGTGGTTCATTTTTGCACAATGGAGTACTACTCAGCAATTAAAAACGATGAATTTATGAAATTCTTAGGGAAATGGATGGATCTGGAGAATATCATCCTGAATAAGGTAACCCAATCACAAAAGAGCACACATGGTATACACTCACTGATAAGTAGATATTAGCCCAGAAACTCAGAATAACCAAGATATAATCCACAAACCACCACAAACTCACAAAGAAGGAAGACCAAAATGTGGATACTTCAATCCTTTTTAAGTTATTCTTAACCTTAATTCTGAATACTTTTTTTTTAGTGATTTTGATTAATCGTATTATGGTTCTACCAAAGCACATCTTGTTGCTTTAACCACTCTGCTATTTGAACTGACATCAGATTTCATTTGGCATTTTTTAATCACAGAACTTAAATTTTATCTTTTGTAAGTAACCTCTAGTTTCTATTGAATTTTAAAGGGGAAGTTCAGTAATTACAAGTGGTATTATATAGATTTTAAAACTTAAAATATTTCTTATTTGGCTATTTGTAAAAAAAAAATGTGTATTGGTCCTAGCTATGTGCTAAAGGTGTCCAGGACCTTACCTTCTACCTCAGCAGTAGATATTGTGCAGAGAAAAAAATACAAATATATAGTCAGTAAAAGTAAAGAGAATCTATTAGAGAAATGTTGATTCGTTCGATGGTATCTTCACATGAGAAATAAGATTACAAGGGATTACCTTAACTTGGTGGTCTCATATTATGTTTTTACAATTTTATATAATACTTAAGTATTATCTTTGATTTAAGGCAATAATAAAACCAAAACATTTTTACTTTTCTCTGATTTGCTATTCAGAATGTAAATTTCATTTATGAAAAAGATTACTTTGATTTTTGAAAAGCTCAAAAGATTACTTCTTGGATTGATTAATTTTATCATTAATTCTGTAATATATTTAACTAATTGCAAAACTGACAGAATGGAATTGATATTCACTATAGCAATATTTTACTACATTGCTTTTTGAGAATCTACAAACCATTTACAAAGTGTATAGTAATGTATGCATTGTCACTCTGTGTAATAGAATGTTTTGATCAAAAATTTAAATTGCCCGTCTTTTTTGTACAATGATCTGTGACTCTTTACAAAATGAATAGACTGTGTCTTCACTCTATATACATTCATTTATAACATTTCTATAATTAGACATTGGTAAATTTCAGATTGTCTCAAAAGTGACTTATCAAACTTTTGCTTGGTGACTGAAAGGTAATGAGGACACAGATCTATCAGGATACAAAAGGGATGTAATTTTAAGATAAATAATGTAGGTCATCCAACATTTTGGTCTTCTTATGTCTGTCTTTGTGCCTATGTAAACAAAATGGAGCTGCCTGGGGTATTTTACACTTCGGTATGAATTTGAAGACTTTTTTTCCACCTCTGTAAGAGTGGCGCTGCAATTTTTATTTCCACTGCTTTGATATAGAGATTGCTAAACCTTTGGAGACAGTAGGATAACCGTCTTGACTTGAGCAGTGATTTGAAGTTGAGAAACGAAAACCCCTTCTGTGCTCTGAACATTTGTGGGACACAAGGATTATGTCCCATTGTGTTGTTGAGGTTCTGAAATGATGTTATGTGTGTTAGTCCTGGGTCAGCTCACCACATTTCTCTTGATTCAGCATGTATCTGAACCATAATATCTCAACTCTCAGAAAAAAAAAAACAAAAAGAAAAACAAAAACAAATGTCCCAATACAAATTATGGAAGAACTCTCGACAAGCTACAGGTCTTGGAGGATCCTGCATGGTTGTAGAACACACAAACCGCAACAATTACTTTGCCTAGGATAGTGATGTATGGGTGATATGACTATTATATGGTTTGTCAAGAGCTTGTTGATTGGATTTGATGTCTATTGCACCAGAAGGACCCATGTCAGGTACTATAAATCCTGGCAAAATCCCATTAGTTGAAAAGTCCTAAAGTTTATGGGATAAACTACTATTTTGCTAAATGTACATATTGTGAAACTGTCTTCTCAACAATTTTGCATGCAAAAATTAGGGAGGCTAACAGCCACCACCAGAAAGGCTTTGTTTGTGCTGAGGTGAAGTTAATAGAGAAGTGAGGAGAGTGAAATACTTTTGAATTTTCATTTGTAAATGAGTAATTTATATCTAATGTTCCCATTTAGTGTTTGGAGAACATGACAAAAGAGAAGAGAGAAAGAATACATGAATTAGAGGTGAGCAAAGAAGACGGTGACACAGGATTGTCTGGATATGATTATTTTTTAAATTAATTAATTCGTTTCCGTTGTAAAGATCTTCACAATATTGATGCTCTCAACAACCCATGGAACTGAAGAAGTTGCTCAGTTATAGATATTGCATACTGGTCATATAGAAGACTCATGTTAGGTTTGTAGAACCCACATCAAGCAAGAAACAACTGCCTGTAATTCTAGCTCCAGGCTATTCTCCACTCTATTTCAGACTCTATGAGACCTGCATGTATATGTGCACACAGAAGCAGTGACATATGTCCTTTATTTCTCTCTGAGAACTATTGGCAGTTAATGTGTGCTGGGATGAATGTTGTCATGTTCTTCAAAGGGGTAGCTAGCCACTCATAAGTTGTCCAAGTTGTGGTAAACACTCACTCAAACCAACACATATGTAGTCATATAACCAATCATAACTTAACTCAAAGGGTCAAAAAATAAGACATGAAAATATAAGGAGACTTGGTGGGAAAAGAAGAATTCTAGGATGAGACATAGAAGGGTGATAGAGGAAAAGGATGTTAAAATAACCAAAGTTTAGTATATACATGCAGGAGATTGTCAGATAATAAAAATATGAAATACAAAATAAAATGGAGCCTTGTTTTTAATTTGCTCTTACAAATGTTGGATAGTTGAAGATATGTCCAAATTTTAGAAGAAAGTACATATTTCTTCTACAAAACTATGATTTTGAATCCCAAACTTTATGGATATTAATCATTTAAATTGTTTGTTTAGTAAGCCACTATACATCTTTCTTTGTTTTTTGCTATCCTTTATTAAATAAATTATATTGTTTATAATTAAGATACAGATAATATGAGAAATGCATAAATAGTAAAATGGTTGGCATAGAGTAGCAAATTATCATTGCATAAAACACATTAATGTTGACTTTTATTTGCTATTTTTACAAGCTTGGTATTCCTTAAAGATGAAGAAAAAAAGAAATTCTGAGTATTTGGAATGGAGTTGTTATTTGGATCTGTGAACCCTTCTCCTAGGAAGTCCACAATAGGAAGTATCATGTACTAGCATTCTGATTCTGTAATAGTCGCAATCATAGTCTATCACTGAGTAAAACTAAGGCTGGTTTGACTCAAGTACTTTGGAGGACTATTTCCTATACAGCCCACAGTGAACTAGTCCCTTTACTTCAATTCTTAGTCAAGAACAAGTGTGAGTTGACACATTCAGAGACAATCTGATGGAGACGATTAGCCAATTGATGTAGGTTCTTCCTCTCAGATAGTTCTATTTGTGTCAAGCTGATAAAAACTAGCAAATACAGATCACAAATTAAAATGTTTCCATACAAAGTGGTGACTTTTTTCTCAAAATAAAAAGGAAAACAAAGCCTTATGATGTAGCACAGGGGAAGAGTGTTTGAGTTCAGTACTCAATAGGAAAAGAAAGGAAACAAGGAAGACAGAAGAACGAAAGGAAGAAAGAGAGGATGGAAGGGAGGGGAAAAGGAGGGAAGGAGGAAGAAAGGAAGGAAGAAAGAAAGAAGAAAGAGAAAAAAAGAAAGAAAGAAAGAAGAAAGCAAGCTTTCTTAAACTGTATCTATGCTACTTATATTTTAGTGATAAATTTGTTACCTTACCAAACATAAAAAATTCCCAAACTGCAAAAATTAAAATATATCTATGTAGTTCATGTAAATAAATACACACTGGACAATAGAAATTCAACATAAACTCATGTAAAAATGACAGAGAAAGAAAATATATTTATTATTTAGTTTTGATATATGAATAGGCTTCTGATACCGATACTGGTTTATGTCTTAGGACCATACAGCAGAATGTTCAAGTTCTTTGTAAGGGCTTATCATCAGGATAAGTGATCCTGGACTCTAGAGCTACACTGCTTACCATAATTATCTTCCCTACATGGCAATAATCAAAGGGCGAACAAAATTCTTCCAAAAATATTTATAAAACATAATAAACATTTTAATACTTGTAAATCAGAGAATGTTGTTTGCCATTATTCAAACCTGCTGTTGGAGCACTAAATTAGTCACACGATAAAAAATAATGTAGGATACCAATAAATGTATTTACAGTTAATCATATTTCAAGATGTGTAGCTTTCTTGCACTACAGGATATATTTCTTTTGAATATTTTGAATATAAGAATGAATTGTTTAATTATATTTTGAATACGATTACACAGTGTAAACACCCTTCTTAGCCAATGAGTGATTGAAACTGTGAATAAGTTGGATTTAGTTCAAAGATTCATAGTTCATTCACCACTTTTTCAACTTTTCCTTTAGAGAAAGTGTAAGTTTAGCACTTCAAACAATCATTTCTTGGTGTTAGGAATACTAGAATTCTCTGCTAGTGATTGTGAAATATGCAGTTACTAGCCAACTGCAGGCCTTGTACTATGATACATAACTGTCTTAGGGTTACTTTTAAAACATTGCAACCAAAAGAAAATGGAAAATGAAAGAGTCCACTTAGCTTATGCCTCCTACATCATAGTCTATCACTGAAGGAATCAGGGGAGAAACACAGGAAGTAACTTGGAAGTAGGCCCTGAAGCACAATGAATTGAGGACCACTGTTCCTGGACTCTTCCCTATGATTTTTCTGTTTGCTTTCTTACGAAGCCAGAACCGCTTGCCCAGTGGTGGTACCACCCGCTGTGATCTGTGCCCTTTTATGTCAATTATTAATAAAACTCCCCTCAGACTTGCCTATAGGACTATCTACAGGGACATTTACTCAAATTTCCCCTTTTTAGATGACTCTAATTTGTACAAATATCTTAATTTGGGCTTTATGGCTATGAAAAGACAACATGAACAAGGCAAGTCTTATTAAAAAAAATACATTATTTGGGGCTGGCTTACAGTTTCAGAGGTCCAGTCCTTTATGATCATGTCATGAAGCGTGGCAGCATGCAGGCAGACACAGTGCTGGTGGAACCTAGAATCTTACATCTTGATCCTAAGGCAGCTAAGAGAGGACTGTCTTCTGCAAGCAGCCTGGAAGAAGGTAGGGTATCTCTTCCATGCTGGGCAGAACTTGGGCATAGAACCTGAGAGCCCATCCCTACAATGACACACGTACTCCACACTTACTCCAACAAGGCCACACCTCCTAAGAGCACCAAGCACATTCAAACTTCCACAATGAAGTTGACAAAAATCCAACCAAAAAAATAAGGGAAACTATCCAGAACGAGAACACTGTTAAGTTATTCCTTTTACTATGTTCCCCCTCTAGCCCAGTGAAACACTCTTCATTACCCCTTTACATTCCATCTTCAGTTTCTGGTTATGTTTATTGTTCTACATTCTTCTAACATGAATATACTAACACCTCTATTTAGGGAAGAATACACAGTATTTATCTTGAGCTCAGTTTATCTCATTTAACATGTGACCTGTAATTGCATCCCTGTTGCTCCCGGTGGATTTTCCAATTACCTTTATCTGATCATTATGTCTTGTATTCATATGTCAAAATGCCATATTCTACTCCATAGCTATAAACTATTTTGCAGAAACCCATTGTCACTGCCCTGTTGATAACGCTTTCTCTAAGGGACAAAGTGTGCATGTCAGTAGGATTGTAGTTACTGAACATCATTGGAAAAAATGACTCAATACTCTTTGTCTGGCTACATTAAAAATTTACAATTTTTTTATTATTTTTAAATTTTGAATCTAATAGATACAGAGAAGCATGAATTTTGCCTGTAAAAATTATTTCATAATATGAGGAATTTAAAAAAAAATGTGTGACCTCTTAGTTGTTTATATTTTATGGTTAAAAAAATTTCTATGAAGGGGACTGCCCTTAGACTGTTTATTCAATTCCAAAAATAAATGTGATTTTAATATATTTAAATGTATAAATTACCTGGCTTCTGCAAACTACATCTTTGATCATTCTATTACTATTTATTCAGTACTCTCCAATAGTGGCTTGAGCATCTTCAATTTAGGGGATTTTGATGTAGCAACATAGAACAGTGTTTTGTTTGTTTAATTTGTTACTTTTCCATGGTAAAACACTATGATCAAGGCAATTTAGAAAAGGAATAGTTTATTTATTTTTTATTGAATATTTTACTTATTTACATTTCAAATGTTATCCCATTTCCCGGTTTCCCCTCTACACAACCCCCCTATACCAACTTCCCTCCCTGCTGCTTCTATGAGGTTGCTCCCCCATACAACTACTCCTGCCTCACCACCCTAGCATTAACCTATGCTGGGGCATCCAGCCTTCACAGGACCAAGGGCCTCCCCTCCCTTTGATGCCAGATAGGGCCATCCTCTGCTACATATGCAGCTAGAGCCATGGGTCCCTCCATGTGTACTCTTTGGTTGATGGATTAGTTGCAGGAAGCTCTGGGGGTACTGGTTGGTTGATATTGTTGTTCTTCCTATGGGTTGTAAACCCCTTCAGCTCCTCGGTCCTTCTCTAACTCCTCCATTTGGGTCCCTGTGCTCAGTACAATTATTGGTTGCAAGAATCTGCCTCTTATTTGCCAGACTCTGGCAGAGCCTCTCAGGAGACAGCTATGTCAGGCTCCTATCGGCAAGCACTTCTTGGCATCCGGAATAGTGTCAGGGTTTGATGTCTGTATATGGATGGATCCCCAGATGGGGTAGTCTCTGGATTGCCTTTCTTTCAGTCTCTGCTCCACACTTTGTCCCAATATTTCCTTTAGACAGGAGAAATTCTGAGTTTAAAATTTAGAGATGAGTGGGTGGCCCAATCCCTTAACCCTAGGCCTTGCCTAACCTCTGGATATGTAGTCTCCTCAGGTTCTTCTGCCCCTTTGTTGGGCATTTCAGCTAATCTCATCCAACAGTTCCAGAGAGATAATGTTCCATCATGGCAGAGAACTGTCATAGCAAGCAGTAGGCAGAGAGATCCTGAAGAGAACAGTTGAGTACTCGTTTCTCAAATCTCAAGCAGGCAACAGAGAAAAGGACTAAGAGACTAAGAGTCTGCTTAATTGTCACAGTCTGCCCTTGTGACAAACTTCCTCAAACAAGATGACATCTCCAAATCTTCCTCAAACATCACAACCAAGTAGGGACCAGGTATTCAAATATCTAAGACTGTGGAGGATATTTCTTATTCAAATAACTGCAGCTTTTACTGGTGCTTTATCTCCTCCTCTTCTTCCTCCCTTTCCTCCTCTTCCCCTCCTCCTGCTCTTCATCTTTCTCTTCCTCCTATTCCTCTTCTTTCTCCTATTCCTCCTCTTTCTCCTCTTTCTGATCTCTCTCCTCTTTCCCCTCTTTCTGATCTTCCTGTTCCTGTTTCTCCTCTTCTTCCTCCTTCTCCTTCTTCTCCTCATTCTCCTCCTCCTTTTCATCCTATTCCTATTCTTCCTCCTCTCTACCAGGTATTAAAACCAGAATAATGGGAATGATATAGAATTGTTCTACTACTGAGCTGAGCCCCCATAATGTATGATAAAGGGAATTTGAGAAGAACAAAGGGATAAAAGGAGATAAATAAAAGGTAAAGAAAATAAATTCTCCACAATACTAATCAATTAATGAATTAAATAGATGTTGTGGATAAACTAAATAATGACATCAGTGAGATGGCAATGTTAGAAGGAGTTGATTTCCTGTGTATTATATTTTATGTGTGTTTGCCATGGTTGAAGTTGGCATAACAGGCTTACATGGAGTCTGGACATCCAAAATCTGTTTCTCATGCTTGTACAGGTACTGTTTATTCACTGAACCATATATCAATCAATTGTAAGCCATTTACTAAGGATTGACCAGGTCTCCTGTTTTGTATTTTAAAAAAGAGAGAGACTTAAAGCAAAATATTACACACACTTATCAATAAAACTTATATTTCTAATAATAATAACATGTATAACAGTTTGCTTTATATCTCTTCAATTCTCATAGAAAGACAATGACAAGGCTCAGAAACTTGATCGAATACTTTCAAATATCACGGGGTACCAAGCAACATACAGATATGAATTGAACCCAGAGAGATGTGATTCCAAGTAAGCACATAATAGAAGCTCCACTTTGACCTGATCTTTCAACAGGACATGGATGAGGCAGTGATAAATCAATCTATAGCAATGTTTAATGTGCACTGTACTTTAGTTAAATAGCTACCATTCTTTGTTAGGCTACACACTTCCACAATAAACACAATGTATACTTTATTAGGTTACAGGACCAAACTCATGAAACTTAGAATATTTATACTGTAAACCATGGTCTGCTTGTTTTAAAGTTTAAATTTTCGAGGACAATCTCCTGTGCCTTACTTAAAATATTTTGAGAGTAGCCATTGTAATGAAAAATATATTTCCACATTATATTTGAATCCTGCTCTTCTGGCCAGATGCAGTTCTAAATCTATGCTCTCATTTATTTTCAGTGCTTGATACTGTATTCATTGCAAAGAGGACTCTTAATATAGTTGCCAATACAGCATACAAAGCATTGTCCTCAAATTTACTGCAGATGAATCTTAATGCTAACCCAAATATTGTATTACTTTTTATTATTTGTTTGTGTTGCTCATCGATTCTCCCTGCAGTGGCAAAAGCTAAGATGCTGCTTAACTCTCCCTGGGTTACCATTTAAAGTTGTAGTTTTATCTATTTTGTTACTCCCCAGTTTGAATACACATTGATTTTAAGTAAGTCCACAGCTTCCTACAATTCTTCTAGTTTACTCTATGTGATGCTTAGTATAGCAATATCGATTTCCTAACCAAACATTTTAACTTCACTACGTGAATATATTGAACAATGGGCTTAGGAACATATGTTTTTCTTATTTCCTTCAGATAGTAGGCAATGGAAAAATCAGTACAAACTCTAGGCTAGCACTAGTAATTTATTTATATGAACCACCTGAATCTCCATTGAAACAAGCAGTAGCATTGCACATCCTGAAAAGTTTCAGGAAGGGCTAAAGGCTGAACATCAGGGAAGTGATACAGGATTCTGGGTCTTGCCAGGTTATAGAATAGCCTCTCTCTAAGGCAAACTCAATTCCTTGTTTCTTTGAAAGGCTGAGTGTATACAAGATAAAACGTGAGAGTTTACTGTGACCTTCCTCCTCATGAACACATCCTGTGAGAAAACATGCAATGATTTCTGCACTGAAAACCTTACTTGAGAATTAGAGTTGACAAGAAGGATCTCGGCAGAATTTCTGTCTCTGAAACCTGATGATTGAAGGTAGAGTCCATTCTAAATTGTGGTTTTGACTGTCAGTTTTTGATTTCACATTTAAAGCAATTGTCTTTGCCTTATGTTGCATACAAGTTATGCTGTACATATATATATGGAATAACATATATATATAGTATGTGTGAATATGTACATATATATGTAGAAGTACACATATATGTGTGTATACATATATACCATTTTATTCCATATGTATGCACACACATATGTATATATATATACACCATAACAACTTGTATGCAATATATATATACATATATATGTATGTATATATGTAAATATATATATATCATAACAATGAAGGTTAGCTTGTAGAAGGAAGCAGCAATGTATGAGTGTCAAACAAAGTGATGAATCAGAGAAAGATTTGCCAGAATGAGTCAAAGATAGGATACGCTCAACTTTCATGATAACACAACATGATAGAGAGGCTACTTAAGAGGAGTGACACAGGAAGAAGAAAGCAGAAACCAGAAGAATCTAGAGTAGACAGGGAAGAAACAGACATAGATTTAGGTGGAGTAGAAAGTTATAAAGCTAGCTACATAGGCTAGATAGTTGGGTTAAGTTATATGAGCTTGCTGGGAGACTGCCTAAGCAAAAGGCCTACATCTTAAACTTTATTAGCAACATTTGTGTCATTATTTTTACCACTAACAGTCTGAGAAAAATCCTGGTTTATATATTATATATTATATATTATATATTATATATTATATATTATATATTATATATTATATGTGTGTGTATGTATGTATGTATATATATATACATACATATATGATTGTGCTGTAAAGTGAATAAATAATGAAATTAATGGAGAATAAAATAAAATTAAGCCCTTAAAAAAAGAAGTAATGTTCTCTGGTGTTCTCATGGAAGCTGTTTTGTCTTACCCTTTTGGCTGATCCTTTGTCATAGTATTTTGATGCAGAAATAGTAAACTTTGTACTTTGCTATAATTGCCCTGACTCTTTTCTTAGCATACTTCATTTTCTGGCAAACTGTTTCCCACGTGTAATCAATGGTACTTAACATAGAATAAGCATCCAACAGACCTTATTAAGTTAGGTACTACAGGATACTTGATTGTGAAGAAAAACAATTTCCTTTGAATCAGCTCAAGTGTATCCTAGATAAGAATGATCATCTTAGACAATAATATATTTATATAAAAGAATTGAAAGAATTTTGTGAAAAAGAAATTTCATGGTATTGATTAAATGGTGAAAGAGAGGATTCTGGATTGATACATTCATAGCTAATCTTAGAGTTTTTGAAAAGCTCAGCATTCAATGCAGCAATAATAATGGGAATAAAGATCATATTATTGACTTTTAAAATAGATATACTACTGAAAAGGACACTTGTTAAGAAATTTAAAACCTGAATATCAAATCCTATGGTTGATTATTGATAATACATTTGGAATTTATTTTTATGCCTGTTTTAACATTTTATAAACAAAATGAAATTTCTACTAGAAAAAAGGGAGACTGGCAGTATTCGACCTAAAATTTTAAGTTAAACATTGTAGTTAAAGAATCCTGTGCTTACATATGTGTTTTTAAAATTGGTCCAATGGTGGAAAGCCCAAGGAAAATGTGTTCAATCTATTAGCAGAAAAAATGTGTTTTTAAGCTCTCATTCATGTATCAAAACTCTCTAGCATAAGATATTCAGCATTGATATTGAATGGAGGTAGGTATGCAGAGATAGAAAGGATAAATTCACAGGTAAAGAGGGAAAGGTCAGATAGATTGACCAGAGAATCAGTACAAAGGCCTGGCTGCTTGTGTGCCTTACCATTTTTTCCCCAAAATGTTCCAAATTTAAAAATAACTTACCAAATTGAAATATATATATAATGATCTTCCATAATCCCCAAACAAGGCAACTATGAAAGACAAATAATTTATTGACTAAGAGTTAATGTAACTGCTATCCTCATTGTAGGAGGTAAGGTTTCAAACATACAAAATAGATGGGCAGGCACCCATTCATACACATATTTCTAAGATAAATAAGAAATGTTACTCCATGAACACAGAAGAACAGCATCATATTCACAAATCCTAGAGCTGTTATAGTGTGGTTCCAATGGCAGGGGGCCTAAGCTGAGGCCTGCCTGGCTAAGGCTCTCTCTTTCCCTGGAGGCAATGGACCTGCTGCTAAGGCCCAGGTCTCTCTTTCTCTCCCCTGGGGCTGACCTGTTTGCTTCACAGTGCCTTAATTAAAAAGGAGGCAATGTATGAATGAATTATTTTATTATAGGAAGGATAGAATATGCTGGTTAAGTAAAGAGAAGGAAAGGAGATGAAGGAGAGAGAGAGAAAGGAAGGAGAGGGAGAAAGGCAGAGAAGAGAACAAAGAGCAGAGGGGAGAGAGAGAGCAAGAGAGAAAGAGAGAGGAGAAGAGTAAGAGAGCAAGAGAGAGAGGAGGGGGTAAACCACCCCTTTTATTGTATGGCATGTGGCATGCCTGGCTTGTGGTCAGATTACTGGGTGTAAGGTCTAGCTAGAATGCTGGGAGCTTGAGGCATTGTCTGCCTGATAGAGCACACATCTCCTCCAGGGGCAGCTGTGAGGGGTCTGGCTGAAATCTGAGCCATTGGTCTCAAGAGCTATCACAGAACTCCCACAGTCCCTTGTGAATAAATTTACTTTGCTCAGTGGGTCTCCAGGTTTCCAAGGTGGCCACTATACTAGACTACGGCTGTCAGAACTGCCCACTGCCCAACTTTGTAGAATCACCCCTTTGAAGTTATCACCTCTGATTACTATTTAGCTTTATTTGGAGAGAAATAAAAAGTTTGCATTTCTGTGAGGAAAATAATTTGGACAGTTGGGTTGGGGCATGCACTGAAGTTAGGGTATATTCGTTGAAATATTCACATTTCAAAGAAATGGATTCTGGGTGCTTGAGAAAAAGTTATTCATAAAGGCTTATCTACTTTACAAAAAGTTTTATATACATTTCAAAAAGAAGAGAAAAGACTCACAATTGCATCATTTATTTAAAATAAAAGTAAATTTTACCAATCCATGAACGTGGGAGATCTATCCACTTTCTTAGGTCTTCTTTTATTTCTTTCTTGAGAGTCTTGAAGTTCTTGTCACATTTATCTTTCACTTGCCTGGTTAGAGTTACCCCAAGATATTTTATATTATTTGTGACTATTGTGAAGGGTTATTGCTTCCCTAATTTTTTTCTCTGCCCATTTGTCATTTGTATAAAGGAAGGCTCCTGATTTATTTGAGTTAATTTTATATTCAAGCATATTACTGAAGTTGTTTATTAGCTGTAGAAGTTCTCTGGTAGAGTTTTTGGAGTTACTTATGTATACTATCATATCATCTACAAATAGTGATACCTTGACTTCTCCTTTGTCAATTTATATCCCCTTGATGTCCTTTTGTTGTCTTATTTCTCTAGCTAGAACTTCAAGTACTATATTGAATAAATATGGAAAGAGTGAGCATCCTTGTCTTGGGCTTCAAGTATCTCTCCATTTAATTTGATATTGGTTGTTGGTTTGCTGAATATTGCTTTTATTGTGTTTAGGTATGGGCCTTGAATTCCTGATCTCTCCAATACTCTTAACATGAAGGGGTGTTGTATTTTGTCAAATGCTTTTTCAGGATCTAAGAAGGTGATCGTGTAATTTTTTTCATTGAGTTTGTTTATAAAGTGGATTACATATATGGATTTTTGTATATTGAACCAACCTTGCATTGCTTGAATGAAGCCTACTTGATCATTGTAAATGATGGTTTTGATGTTTACAAGAATTTTATTGATCATTTTTGCATCGATATTCATAAGCAAAATTGTTCTGAAGTTCTCTTATTTTGTGTGGTATCAGAATAATTGTAGCTTCATAGAATAAATTAATTTCTTCTGTTTCTATTTTATGGAATAGTTTGAAGCATGTTGGTATTAGTTCTCTGAAGGTCTGTAGAATTCGGGACTAAAGCCATCTGGCTATGGGATTTTTTTTTTCCGTTGGGAGGATTTTAATGATGTGATCTGTTTCCTTAGGAAATATGGGCCTGTTTAGATAGTTAACCTGCTCTTGATTTAACTTTGATACTTTGTATCTGTCTAAAAAATAAAATCCCCCATTTTATCTAGATTTAGTAAATCCTCTAAGAAAAAAAAAATAGGGTAGAGGGATATCTTTGTTTACAACACAGAAACGTTAGATGCTCATTTTAATTTATATGTACCTTTACAGTTACAGTATTACATTGATAATCTGGTATAATGCATGGAATAAAATGAACCAACAGGTAATGGGTCACTACTGAACTGTTTCTTCCAGCATAGATTCTAGTGACTCTTTTCCAACTCTTTGAAGAGTAGACTCACAGATGATCCACATATTTACTGTGAAACATGTGTACTACTGACATAAATATGAGAACAGGTAAACCAGAATATCTATAGGAGCTCAGTTTGAGAAAGATAAAAATAAATACTTGATTGATAGTGAAGACTGTACAAACTTAAAGGAAGTCTGCCAAACAAAGCAAGAAAACTTTCTAAAGAGAAATTATGGAAATCCTAATTATCTATAGGAGTCTTTCGAAATTAGTTATCATGTGTAGAAGCTACCTATCTTAGTATAGAATCTGAATATTTCAGGAAATTTTAAAAATAGTTTGAATTTAATTTGTGAGTGTAAATGTTATTATGCCAATAAGTATATATGAAGGATTTAAATATCTTTTATTTGTCATTTAAACAAGGCTCAGTGACTAGAAATTTGATGGCCAGAATTTGATCCTTGGAAACCAAATAGAAAATGTCTTCTCTAAGCTCCACACATGTACCATGAATGGCATGCACACATGCCAAGTGAAATGAAATTTTAATTAAATAAATAAATTACATTAATTTAATAAATTTTAAATTAGTATATGTGTTTGTATATTATTTAACTATGTACACATACATACATTTAAGAGTGCAAGCATTCAAAATAATCTTATCTTTAGGCTAATAGAGTACCACCTCTTCCCTAAGTGGCTTCTGACAATTATCATGTTAGTTTCTTCAGTCTAGTTCCAAAATCAGAAGTTTGAAATGTAAACTACATTTAAGCCACAGCTATAAACTGTTCTTAATCACTGATTCACTAGCTTACTTAGTATAACTTGTAAAGAAATGTAAAATGAAAATGTAGTTAAATAGAATTGTGTTCAAATTCTGCTTTTACAACTTTATTACTAAAATAAATATTTGAGTTTCCATAATCTATTTTCTTACAGAAACAAACACAAAACAAAGGCTGTTACAACATTAACAGTTGTTTCATGGTTCAGCCAGAAGAATGGCAGGCTTAGAATGTACCTCTTCTTGTTTTGTACTTCATTTTTTCACTATAGCATGAGAAATGCAGCAGAATTGAGGAAATATTGATGAGAAAAAAGGACAAGTGAAACAAATGAAACTCATTGCCACTGGAATAAAGAAGCTCATATAAATTAAAGGTATTCATAGCCTTTATAGGGTACAATTTTCATAACTGAAAAAATAGAAATTCACAGAACAAGCTTGCGAGGTTTCATTTTATTTCTTTTAAATTTTGCTTTAGCATGGAATATGCTATTTTTTTTTAGTCTATGATAATTGAAAATTTTATTGTGTATAGTACTCTGGGGTGGCTTCTTTGGTCTCTTAGGTTCTGCAAGACATCTGTTGAGGCTCTCCTGGCTTTTTAGTTTTCATGGAGAAGGCAGGTGTAATTTTATTTGGTCTGCCTTTATTTGTTGTTACTTATTCTTCTCCACTTGCAGATTTTAATATTGTTTCTTTGTTTTGTATGCTTTGTTTTTGATTATTTGTGTGTTGAGGATACTTCCTTTTCCAGTCCAATCTCTTTGGTGTTCTGTATGCTTTTTGTATGTTTATAGTCATGGCCTAATTTAGGTTAGGGAATACTTCTTTTGTGAGTTTGTTGAAAACATTTTCTGAGTTTTGAGCTAGGTTTCTTCGCTTTCACCTATTCTTACTATTACTATATTTTGTCTTTTCATAATGTCTCAGATTTCTTGGATTTTTTATATCAGAAGATTTTTTTTTAAATTTAACATTTTCTTTGACCAGTATATCCATTTCTTCTGTCATACATTCAATACCTGAGATTCTTTCTTCCATTTCTTATATTCTTTTGGCGAAGCTTTCTTCTATGCTTCTGTTCAAATTTTTCAATTTTTCATTTCCAGAATTTCTCCAGTTTGTTCATTCTTTTTTGATTCTGTTTCCATTTTAGGTTTTGAACAGTTTTATTTGTTTTCCTTCCAGTGTTTATATTTCCTGGATTTCCTTAAGGGAGTTTTTCATTTCTTCTTTAAGGACCTCTATCACCTTCAAACATGTTGTTTTAAGGTATTTGTTCTTATCCTTCAGCTGTAGGGCAGCTATGGTAGGATCGCTGGGTTCTAGTGGAGGCGTACAGTCCTGGGTGTTATTGACTGTTCTTTATGCTAGCATCTAGGATAAAGGTAAGACTGTTACAGGTTCATGCACTGATTTCTGAATTTGTCTTTGTTGGATATGCGCTTTGCTTTTTGGTTTCTGTTTCCTCTCTGTACTGTAGGACAGTGTGATGACTGTATATTTTCTGGTCAGAAATTTTCTGTGGACCTAGTAGATGTGGCCATTAAAGTTCCAGGTAAAATGTGTTTCTGGTTGTTGGAAGCTGATGCCTAGAAATGGGGATAAGGTCATGCTTCTTGAGTGTTCACAGAGCAGAAGAAAGCAGAGTGTCCCACCAGGATCTGTTTGTTTAGTATCTTTGGAATGGGATAGATGGTGGAGAGAGTTCACCCCAAAAAAATCTGCTACAGAGCTGACCATGAGACTTGGGGATTAAATCTAAAGGAACAGAAGGAAAGGAGATAAGGTCTACAGTCAACATACCCTACCTGCTTTCAGGACAATACTGACCTGTGAGTATGCCTGATTGAGTTGGAGACTGTGGTAAAGCAACAACTAGTATGAGGAATTTAGAAGAAGAAAGTCTGTAGAATCCACAGGAGAGGTGGGTACAACAGGGGTGGCTATAACAGGTAGTCTATTGTAGAGATAGGAATGGCACTAGGGGATGGATTTGGAGGGAAGGGGGGATTGATGGGGATCTTGACATAGCTTACCCTTTCCTGGTATTCTCAGCTGGTCTGCCAGCAGAGAATTTACTGGTGTTGTAGGCTGGAAGAAAGATATGAGTTGGAGGAAGGAGGGTCAGAGGAGATGTTTGTGATCCCGTGGGGATGGGGCCAGAAAGAAAAGGGAGGCCTCAGCAGGATTCCTGCTACATAGCTAGGCATAAGATTGGGGAAGGATTTGGGACTGGAGGAACAAAAGGAGAGATGAATATTTGCAGTCAGCCTATCTGTCAAGGGGTGACTTGTCAGATTTTAGTGTGTTGAAATATCTTGGTGTAAATATTCATAAAAGCAGATTACATAGCCTAGATATGAAATCAGCCTAAGCACCTGTCCTTGTATGAGTCATTAAATACAACCTAGTGAACAAATAAACACATACACACACAAAGACTCGTATTCAAAAATAAATATCTTCTCATGTTTGTCAACATCAATTACAATTCTAAATGAAATGAAGTAGGCATAGAAAGTCTCCTGGTATAAGAGTTCACTTTTATCCTGGAATCAAAGGGACTGATCTCATGAAGGTAGAGAATAGAATGGTACTTGCAACAGATATAGTAAAGAAAGAAGTATGGAAAGATTCAGACAGACTGCTTAAGAAATATAGTTAGGTAAGAAAAATAAGTTGTATTGTACTGCTATCCTAAAGAATAATTATAATGAACAATATTCTATAAAGCAAAAATAACTACAAGAGAAGAAATGAGAACTCTTCAAGATGATGATGTTTATCCACAGTATACTAAGATAGTCATTATGCAACATATACATAGTTTTATCGATATATCTTCATGAAGTTGAGCCAGTTGTATAAGTCCATAATCTCACAAAACCACTCCTGGTTAAGGTACAAAACTTTACAAGTTCAAGTCAACAATAGGCTAGAGTTCAAGGCCACCATGCCTCCCAGGCCATACTTTTGCTCTGGAGATCTGAGTTCTGGTTCTTACATTTGTATGGCAACCACTTTAACCATTGAACCACCATTATAATTTAATCCATTCTTAAGTAATGTATAACTAAGTTTATTAAACAAATTTGTATTCACTTATTTAATAAGTGCTGTGTTTTAATTAGTACAATTAACCATTATTTATATTGTCTGCCATGTTTATGTATTATAAAAAGCCTCAAGTTTTAATGAGGCAGAGAATAATAGACATTTTTCTTTTTTCCCTTAAAAAATGTACTGTGTCCTTCAGAGAGCTCCCAGGGACCCAACCACCAATCAAGGACTATACATGGTGGGACTGAATGTTCTGGCAGAATGTGTATAGTAGAGGACTGCAAATTCGATCACCAATAGGAGGAAAGGACCTCGGCCTTGTGAAGGTTTTGTGCCCCAGTGTAGGGGAATGTCAGGGCCAATAAGTGGGAGAGGGTGGGGTGGGAGGCATGGGAAGGGGGGAGGCAACAGGAGTTTGTTCTTGTTCTTTTTGTTTGTTTGTTTGTTTGTTTTTTGGAAGGGGAACTGGGAAAGGAGAAATTTACATGTAAATAAAGAAAATATCTAATAAAGAAAGTCTTATAACAAAAAAAAGTACTGTGTAATAGGGACAAAATTCAAATACAAAAATGGAACCAAAAGTGATTTAAAACTGTAAACAGTAATCACTGTGTGGTGATAGGAAGCCATGTATGATGCCAATTTAACTATAGGAACTGGATATAATTTTTTCTGAAGTGTTATATATTCCTGCTTACTTGTTATTTAAATTTATTTTTCTGTGAATTAGCATTTTTATTTTCTTTCCATATTTTTGGTGGCTGCATTTATTTTTTATTATTTAAAAACACTAGGAAAAAGTTAAAGACAAAAAATACATCCAACATAACACTACACTCAAAAATGTATGCTAAAATCTTCATTACGAGTTGCCTTCAGTTCAGCCGATACATACAGTGTATGCTAAAATCTTCATCATGAGTGGCCTTCAGCTCAGCCGATACATACAGTTTTACAAGTGATGTTTTCTCAAGTTCATGGACCATTTAAAAAAAAGTGTTAATTTCCTTAAGACTTATTCACATTTTCAATATTAACTCTGTACTATAAGGAATATGGTTTGCAAATAATTTCCCCTTTGACATATGCACTTTTACTTTGTTAATTCTTCAGGAAGGAAAACTATTGGTCCTGAAGTTTAAAAGCCTTGATTTCAAACCAGTTCAGCCACTGATTAAATTAGATAAAATTAGACAAAGCTGTTCATAGGGAACTATTGTGATTTTTATTTCTCCTCTCCTTAAAGTCCAGAAGGACTGTTTCACTTCTCTTTTCCAAGAGTCTGTAATGCCAGGTTTTTTTTTAGGCATTTAAACATGAATTTACTGGGTCACTTCAAAGGCAAAAACTTTACCTATAAACAGTGTCTTCTCACCCACATGAAGATCATGGGGTAAGAGTGATACAAAGTAGGTAATCAGCCTGTGAACAAGAAGGGATAGCAGTCATCCAGTGTACAGGAAGAAGTAACAGCCAGACAGTATACAGAATAGAATAGCAATTTTGGCTAGACTTGTTTGCCTGTGTTGGTTAATAAAAATATAAATTCTCATATTTGAGTAATCCCCCATCCAGAGTAATTTTTCCACTAAGGTTTCTGGTGCCAAGCAATTTACTAGCAAATTTCAGACATAATAATTAACTACTTTCTCCACAAATGTTTTCTACTGTGATGTCAAAAAATATATGCAGCTACTATGGCTCATATGTAAATAATAGATATATAAATATGACTTGCTTGGTATATTTATCATTCAATTATATATATATATATATTATTTCAGGGCTAAAGAATTTGTATTGAGTATTGACAGTTCACTCTTGGGAAAACTGTCTTTCTCCCACTTTCAGTATATAGTTTTGTGTAGTTCTTTGTTTAGAAGTGCAGCCCCAGGAGACTTTTCTTTTTATACTAATATTTTTATTCCTTTACATGCTCTGGACTTGTTTAGGCATTCATCTTGTTGAAATGAAGCTTCCCTGTAATTTTCAAAAATCACAATCTCACAGCAGATTTTCTGTTTCTCTGACTCTTGCAATTTTCCCAACCCCTCTTCTCCAAGGTTTGCTGGAATTGTATAACAGTTACATGAACTAGGCCATATATTGGGTGGCAGAACTTAGAAAGAATGGAGGGAGAAAAAAGAAAACGGGTAAAAATGAGGTACTTACCCTTAAATTTAAAAACATAAAATAAAAATGAAGAAGAAATGTTTTTCAGCTGTCACATTTTGAACATCAAGTTCTCAGTCACTGCTCTGCAGACATTATAGCAGGAATTCTAAATCTTCAGTAGAATTCCATGGAGCTCCAACCAGTATAATAAGAAAGAAATGACTTTAATTCTAACCCCTATCTGTATCTTTTTTGTTTGTTTGTTTGTTTGGTTTGTTTTGTTTTGTTTTTGAGACAGGGTTTCTCTGTGTAGCCCTGGCTGTCCTGGAACTCACTCTGTAGACCAGGCTGGCCTTGAACTCAGAAATCCTGCCTCTACCTCCAAGTGCTGGGATTAAAGGCGTGCACCACCCTGCCTATCTTTGTCTTATTCAGATGGAACTTTGCTCAAGGGCTTTTAATTTAACATTTATTTCATGTGTATGTGTGCTCTGTTTTCATGCACACCAGAAGAGGAAATCAGATTCTATTACAGATGGTTGTGAGATACTATACAGGTGGTAGGAATTGAACTCAAGACTTCTGGAAAATCAGCTAGTATTCTTAGCTAATGAGGCACCTCTCCAGTCCAAAAGGGCTTTTATTTTAACATTTGTGATTTATATATTTATTTGTAAACATGGAATAGTACTAATAATTTTAGGTAGCTGTTGTAAGTGCTACAAAATAGTCTATGCAGAAATGCCAAGCTTAGTCTTAGCAAATGCTTGCTATTAAGAAAATAGAACTTCATTCCAGTAACATAAAAACATATATATCAATCTTCATAATAATACTATATATGTATGTGTATACGCATATATATATGCATGCACACACACATTCAGAAGTAGAATTAGGAATATCATGGTGAAATGTTTACTAGAATGTGCATATCATTAAATATTCAAACTCTCCATTGTTGCCTCAATGTCTAGATAAAATATTTCACTATTCACTTTTTGTATTCCTATTGTTTGGCCTTTTGAACCTCTTTGTAAATTCACATGTTGAATTTTGTCAATAGTGCTTTAAGATTTGCTGAAACTTAAAACCTTTGATATAGGAAAATACCTTGCTTTTATTAAACTCATTTTTATAATCTAATATTTTGTGACTACTTAGTTAAAATAATCTCTTTTAGAATGCATGCATCTGGGATGGATATTACATTGCGATGGAAATCTCATCTTTACCTTCAATAACAGCTTATAGATATAATGGGTTTTACAAATTTTACAATAGGGAGTGGAATCCCAACAAGTGGTAAGGAAACATCTCTGCTTTTGTCTTGCTTTTTTACTACTAGAATATTCTGAAAGAGTCATAGAAAACATTCAACCCTATCATTATTTGATGACATATCATAAAATTTCTAGCTCACATTAATATAAGCTATGCAATCATGGCTTCTTCCTAGTTTAGCTGAAGACAAACGTAGTGCTAAATTATAGCTTCCATTATACACATGGTGAGCTTTTATATGCACTAAGAGGAATGTTATAAAATCGATCATTTCAGACAGTGTTTTGTTTTGCTTGTTTACAATGCATTTGTTGTACATGGAAAAGATTAGGTGTATATTAGTTACAAGGATGGTCATTAAAATTTCTTTGAAATAGAAACAATTTCATTCCTGATGTTTAGCATTTTAGATAATGTATTTTAGTGAGAGCACTAGAGAATGGGAAATCCTTGGCTGAAGCCTACAGAATCAAGGAAGTTTCTAGAAAGATAGAAACACAAATAAGTAGGCATATACTCAAGTCCAAGTGGATCAAGAAACCCCACATAAAAGCAGATACATTGAAACCAATAGCAAAGAAAGTGAAGAAGAGCCTCGAGCACATGGGCACCGGGGAAAATTTCCTGAAGAGAACCCCAATAGCTTCTGCTCTAAGATCAAGAATTGACAAATGGGACCTCATAAAATTACAAAGCTTCTGTAAGGCAAAGGACACTGTCAAGAGGACAAAACAGCAAAACAGCAACCAACAAATTGGGAAAAGATCTTTACCAGCCCTAGATCTGATAGAGGGCTAATATCCAATATATACAAAGAACTCAAGAAGTTAGACTCCAGAGGACCAAATAACCCTAATAAAAAATGGGGTACAGAGCTGAACAAAGAATTCTCAATGGAGGAATACTGAATGGCTGAGAAACACCTAAAGAAATGATGTTCAGCATCTTTAGTCCGGGAAATGCAAATCAATACAACTCTGAGATTCCACTTCACACCAGTTGGAATGGCTAAGATAAAAAACTCAGGTGACAGCAGATGCTGGCAAGGATGTAGAGAAAGAGGAACATTCCTACACTGCCGGTGGGATTGCAAACTGGTACAACCACTCTGGAAATCAGTTTGGTGGTTCCTCGGAAAATTGGACATAGTACTACCTGAAGACCCAGCTATACCACTCCTGGGCATATACCCAGAAGATGCTCCAACATGTAATAAGGACAGATGCTCTACTATATTTATAGCAGCCTTTTTTTATAATAGCCAGAAGCTGGAAAGAACCCAGATGTCCCTCATCAGAGGAATGGATACAGAAAATATGGTACATTTGCACAATGCAATACTACTCAGCTATTAAAAACAAGAAATACATGAAATTCTCAGGCCAATGGTTGGAACTAGAAAATATCATCCTGAGTGAGGAAACACAATCACAAAAGGACACACATGCTATATACTCACTGATAAGTGGATATTAGCCCAGAAGTTTTTATTACCCAACATCAATTTATAGAACAAACAAAGCTCAAGAAGAAAGAAGAATCAAAGTATGGATACTTTGGTTCTTCTTAGAAGGGGGAACAAAATATCCATGGGAGGAGATACAGAGACATTGTGTGGAACAGAGACTGATGGAAAGGCCATCCAGAGACTGCCTCACCTGGAGATCCATCCCATTTATAGTCACCAAACCCAGACACTATCATGAATGCCAAGAAGTACTTGCTGACAGGAGCCTGATACAGCTGTCTCCTGACTCTGCCAGTGCCTGACAAATACAGAGGTGGATCCTTTCAGGCAACACTTATACTGAGCACAAGATCCTCAATAGAGGAGCTAGAGAACGAACCAAAGGAGGAGAAGGAGGTAGCAGCCCCATAGGAGGAACAAAAGTATGAGCCAACTAGTACCCTCAGAGCTCCCAGGGACTAAACCAACAACCAAAGAGTACACAAGGTGGGACTCATGGCTCCAGCTGCATATGCAGTAGAGGGTGGCCTTGTTGGATATCAATGGTGGGTTGGTGAGCAGGGGGAGGAGGAAGGGGATAGGGAATCTTCAGAGAGGAAATGAGGAAAGGGGATAACATTTGAAATTTAAATAAAGAAAATATCTTATAAAAATATGTCTTTAATAAAAAAGAGACAAATAGGCATAAAAAATTGACTATGGTACATTTGGGAAGCTATGAATAACTTGTATGTTTGTAAGGAAATATCTGGAACCAAGGAGTTATTATAACAGACAAGAAGCAAGTTAGAGGGTACCTAATGTGAAATGTTTAGAAATTTAGATTTCATAGTTTATACAGTATTGAGATATGCAAGGCATTGAAAGAGAGAGGTATCATTAATTTTCATTTAAACAAAAGACTGCCGTTACATGAAAAGTACCGTGAAGGAGAGAAAAGGAACATCTTAGTCATCTGGCAGAAAGGCAACAGTGGAGCCATGTTAAAGTGTGGAATCCATGAAGGGCATGGGCAGGTAATTTAGAAGGAAGGTCTTACAATATAGGAAAGACGGCGAACCTGAAGAATGTTGGTTCCCAAGTGGAACCGCTTAGAAGACAAAGAGGACACAAACTTAGGCAGCCCTACCGAGGAAGCAATATTTGGCAAGGGTTTGTGTTCTGTTGTTTGCCCTTCCTCTTTTTTCCATAGTTGTTGCTTTGCAGATAGGGCCTAAGGAGTTTTTGCTTCTCTGAACATACAGACGACTACTCTTGCCAAGCATGGGATTCACTTATTTCATTCTTCATACGGGCTAGCCTCACAGCTTGCTGTGATTGGGCAGAGGTAAAATTAGGCTTAAGAGATTCAGTTGCTTCTGGTTTTTGTTTGTTTGTTTGTTTGTTTGTTTGTTTAGCTCTAGTTTATCATAAAATAGAACAACTCCTAATTGAGAAAGAGAAGGGCAAAGCCTTAAGAATTTTAGCCTCTGAGTGAGGGAGAAAAAAAGGTCCTAGGAGTTTAAGCACATGGATACCTGTACTATAGTCTAATCATTCTAGTCAGCTCTCAATGTCATAAATTAAGACATCTGTGCAATCTTCCTGTATTACATAGTTAGAAGCAAACAATTTGATATTTATCAGATACTCGGATTTGCAAGAGAAGTTTTGAAATACGACACTTGATTATTAACATTAGTACTCATTTTTTCCTCCATCTTTTCCTGTTACACGCTCTTACAAGATTATGACTTACAGTAAGATAAGGAGAAAATACTACTATGACTATTCTTTGGGTATCCTTAATTATTCTTCACTGAAATAATAGATATGCATATTATGAATCCAATATCCATATATTTAAACAACTGGTAAAGAATATTAGAATACTTAAAACCATATAAGAAGTTTTAGATATCAAGATTATGTCTGTAAAACCAACAAAGCTTAAATAAATAATTAATGTCCTGAAGTTAACTTATTGCAGAATATAAATTTTACCTACCTCTTTACTGACAAGTTTACTTTAGTTTGACGTCCCCTCCATCCTCTCTCCTTCATTGTTCCCTTTTTCCACTTGCTCTTGTACTTTTCCCGTCTTTCTCATCTCCTCCTGTCTTTCACTCTCCTCTCCCCATGCTCCCTCTCTCTCTCCTTCTTTCCTTCTCTCTTTCTTTCATCCTCCCTTTAACATAAACTCAATACATGAAATGTTTTCTTTATTGCATATGTTAAAGGAGAAGGCTATCACATTTGGAAAAGTAGATATTTTACACTTTGGAGTAAGACACAAGATGTCAAAATAAGTCCAGGATACCTGGAGAGATGGCTCAATGGTTAAGAGCACTAACTGTTCCTCTAGTGTGCAAGAGTTTGACTCCCAACACTCATGTGGTAGCCCTGTGCTGTTTCTAACTCAACTCCCAGGGGTCTAGTAACCTCATGGGCAGTATAAACACTTGGTGAAATAAATCATTCACATACATAAATAAAAATAAATAAAATCTCAAATGTTTTAAATCTATTGTGAGCATTTTTATAATTTTACCTTCTCCTATCATTATTAATATTTCTTTGTAAAAAAAAAAGAAACAACTGTGTTCAGCTGCAGCACAGGGACTGTGAGAAATGACATAGTGTAGTGAAAGTATAATCAACACTGGAGGTCCATTTTATTTTTCTATTACACTCTAAGTTAGCTTCTTCTACTATATTCTATTATTCAGATAACTATATGCATCAATACACCCTACTGTCTCTTTCTAAATCTTTATATTATGTGTCTAAAATCAATTTACTGAATTTAGTACTATCCCTAAAATCCCTAAGGCATCATGGTTAGTACTGCCTCCCACTTAATTTTTGTGTTTTGTCAAATATAAATTGTTTCTAAAGTTTTTATTGTATGTGCTTAATTGCTCTATAATTATAATGAATGAATATTCAGATCTTCAAATGTTTTACTTTCTTCATATTTATTATCAACAAAACAAAATAATTTCAACAAGCTTCTAAATCTTTGTCTACTTTTCTGCACAGGGAAAAGAAGTTCTATTTTTAACAGGGGAGAAGTCTAAAAATATTTAGTGGCAAGAAAATAAGCAAAGGCGAATAAGATGATTCAGTGAGTAAAGGGGCTGGATTCTAATCTGATAGCCTATGTTTAATCCCTGGAAGCCAAATAGTTGAATGAGAAAACTGGGTCCCAAAAGTCATCCTCTGAATTACACAGACCATGCCCTACCCCACCATTAGATAGATAGATAGATAGATAGATAGATAGATAGATAGATAGATAGATAGATGGGAGATGTTCACACAGACTTAAAAAGGCTCACACAAATATATTAATAATAAAAATATTATGTTTATAGAAAATGAACATTGAAGGATATTTGTATGGTAATATGGTTGTGGTATATGGAAGCCACACTGTTGTTCGCAAAAGCCCATCCAGTGCTAATGCTAGTTCTTGAGCACTGAGAGTCAGATTATTTTGATTACTATTTTTTTTTTTTGCTAAAATTCATTGGTATTCCTTCTCCTGTCCAGTTTTATTGATGTGTCAGCACATATTTCTTGGGTTACTGTTCAGCAGAGGACTCCTGGGTCTGTGTTCATTCAGAGATGATACACTTAATCCTTAAGAGACTGGAGGCCCCAGGGATTTAGTGGTCTAGTGGAGAGGAGGGTGGGTTGGTTGGGACATCCTTGTGGAGACAGTGGGGCATGGGAAGTGGTATAGCATGTGGAACAGTCAGAGAGTGACCTGGAGGGGAATAAAATCTAGAGTGTGGAAAAAAAAAGATTAAATAAAAAATTTTTAAAAAGAACTGTAAGATTGCATTTCTAAAACTAAAATAATCTTAAATTATAGTTGGGAAGTCAAAGAAATAGATTCTAAAACAAAATTGAATAACACTAAAGAATAGCACTAAAGAATAACAGAAACATCAAGACTAAAGTCTTCATAAAGATGAACTTCAAGACTTGTTGACTGGGTAAATAAGAAAGTATCTGAGCCTAGTGTGATGTAGACAAGTTCTGAGAAGTAGGAAATCAACACTGCTAGCATAGGACAGGCACACCACAGATTACCAAAGGCTCTAGACACACATCATAGTGGTAGAAGCATCATAGAAGTGAACGTATGCAGGATAGGTATGTATGAAATCTCTACATTATCTGGATGAAGTCATCTCACCTGTAAGTTTAAAGAATCAATATGTAAAAATAAAAATTGCTTGAAATAGATTCCCAGACCCTTAAACAACCCCAAAATCATTGCAGAAGAAGCCAAATGACCTAGCACAGCAGGGATGTCAAAGATCTTGGCTGACTTTACAACATGGTATTGATAGGGATAGCATTTGAAGATCTAGCCTTCACTGTTGTTCATTTTTACTATCTGAAGGAACAAAATGAGGAATTTCTTTTACATAAATATTAATACCTATGAAATAATCCTCCTACATCAATATCATTTCAGCCCAGCTGTCTAACATCTGCAGTATATTATTAACATTTTTTACCAAGTGAAACTGGAGAAAATGTTTAATTGTATTCTTTTACAGAATTGAACATAAATATGAATGGATTTAAATTTTTAAATGATATTATTTTTCATACTTCAAAGTAATTTGCTTACAGCTATTTTCCACATGCACACAAAGCTAAAATAATGAATATTTATTTTTAGATAAATCAAAATGTTAATTACTTTTCCTTAGTCTTCTCGTATGCTACTTCTATTTTCTTAGTTCAAAAAGAATACAAGCTCATATTGACCCTCAGACACAAAAGACTTTACAGCATTTTTCTTCACTTCTATTTTAATTCAAATAATTACCTCTCTAATAACTGGAATATGTTTCATTTGATTTCATAATACATAACTGTCATTTTGGTGTTTGTTCTTGTTCCTCATGAGAAACATAAACTGTCTTTATATGACATGTACCCAGAGCATGAGAGAAAGCACTCTTCAGAAGACTCTGAAATATTTACCAAGTCACTCATAATGTTCTATTTAGTTCCTCAAAAGAATTGGTTATTAAATTTTAGTTAGGAAATTATTATAATGCCACCATGTTATAGAAATAGATTTCATCCTTATTGAATTGCTATTTTTTATTGGATATTTTATTTATTTGCATTTCAAATGTTATCCCCTTTCCCTGTTTCCCCTCCAGAAACCCCCTATCCCATCTCCCCTCCCCCTGCTTCTATGAGGGTTCTGTTCTACCCACCCACCCACCCACTCCTGCCACCAGGGCCTGGCATTTCCATATACTGGGGCATCAAGCCTTCACAGGAACAAGGTCATCTCCCCCCATTGATGCTCAAAAAGGCCATCCTCTGCTACATATGCTGCTGGAGCCATGGGTCCCTCCATGTGTACTCTTTGGTTGGTGGTTTAGGCCTATGGAGCTCTGGGGTATCTGGTTGACTGATATTGTTGTTCTTTCTATGTGGTTACAAACCCCTTCAGCTCCTTCAGTCCTTTCTCTAACTCCTCCATTGGGGACCTATACTCAGTCCAATGGTTGGCTGTAAGCATTCATCTCTGTATTTACAGGCTCTATTTTTGACATTGGCACATATGTATAATAAAGACCTATTTATAACAAGACTATCTTTGAAACACTCAAAATGAATGATTATATTTACTTTGAATGTCAAAAAAATCAGAAAATTGAATTCTTTTATATTTCACTCTATAAAATTCAAATACTAATTTTGATCCTTAACATGAATTATTTATCTTGGGGACTTTGAGAGCTCTCAAAGGTGAATCATGCAATCATTCAATAAAAAATATTGTTTTGGTATTAATTTGGCTAAAACAGATGTAAGTGAAGAAGAAAAATAATAATTTTGATTCCTGGTATGAGAGAGATTTCAGGATTTCATGGTAGGAAAGCAAATAGCTTACTCATGAGTTGACTCCTGAATGAGACAGATATTCTATTCATACCACAGCAGATAAGTATAGTGAAAGTAGTCCAGAACCAGGACCAAATGTGAACTTCAACATCTCACCCCCAATAATATAATTCTACTAATTATGCATCATCTCTTAAAACTCCAAGCAAATGACCAAGCCTTTAAAAAAGGGACAGTTCAGATTCTTGCACTAACAATGTTGCATGAGGGTTGCATGAGGGTGAAAAGTAAAGAATTGTTCACTGTTCAAATCAGATACATGCCCTAACAAAGATTAGTGGTATAATTTTAAAGACAATGAAGCTAAATGTGTAAGAGAAAACATATCAGAGACTGGATGCACAAAGAATTAAGAAGTGTAGATTTTAATTTGACTTTAATGAAGTGACATTAAAACCTTATGCTCTCTGTTTTTTGTGCTATATGGTAAAAATGATTGTCCAATTTGCCTTCAAATGTAGTATTCTGTTTTTCTGCAGAGTTAGACAATATAAGTAATTCACATTAATCTCAACCCCTAGCAAAATGAAGGCAGCAATATTAATTACAGAAACTGGATTGAATGATGATTCAGTAATATCAGACTCCTAGCTTCAGCCTCTAACTGCAAATATAGAAATATTATGATCAGTGCAACAGTTGTGTGGTCTGGGAGAGATTGGTTAAGTTGATGAACCCCTTGGCCACAAGTGTGGGAATCTGAATTCAAATCTATAGAAAATATGTAAAACCAGATATAGCTAAGGCACATCTATTTTCCTCATGTATTCCTAACCTACACATGAGACTCGGAGAAGCAAAAATTCCAAGAAGCTCATAGGCCAGCTATCTTAGGGTACACAGGAGCAAACCACAATGACAAACTGTTGGAAGATGAGGACTTATGCCTGAGGTTACCCTCTGACCTCCCCTATGTGTACACACACACACACACACACACACACACACACACACACACACACCTTCACATGTGTGCTTGCACACACGCATCTGAAATGAGCATGATAAAAAACTATGTTTACAGATAGAAGCTACAAATGAGAATCAAAAAATCCCGGGAGCTTTGTTTGAAAAACACATGTAGCTGTCCCAAAGAGATGATAAATTTTCTTGTTATACAATGTACTGCCTTTTCAATTAAGCCATGATAAAATGAATTTTCTCATTATTTGTCACTTCCTGTTGACCACAATGTTATCTGTTGTCAGGAATGAAAATGAAACTCAGCCAGAAAAATAATTCAAATCTGGGATGACAGTAACAGATTGTTGGGGATTGAGAGAGGGGAAAGGTAGAGCATTTTTTTTTTTTACAGTTGGCTAGAAGTATCTAGAATACAGAGTTAAAAAGTTATGGATTATATAAGATATATAAGTAGGATTAGTTAAGCTTTCTGCTGCTTTAATAAAACACTGTGACTAAAATCAACTTAAAGAGAAAAGGATTTATTTCAATTTATAGCTTCCAGCTTTATATTCCCCCCTGAGAGTAATCAGGGCTGGAACTCAAGGCATAAGGTAGAAGCAGGAATCCGAGCAGAGGCCGTGTTTTACTGGTTTGCTCAGCCTTCTTTCTTATACAACTTAGGACCCCCTTCCCATTGATAATATCACCCATGATGGTCAGGCCATCTCACAGCAATCTTTAATAAAGGAAATATCCCAATAGACATGAATATAAGCTGGTATTAGAGATATAATATTCTTAACTGAGTGTTTATTTTTCCAATGGTGTCTAATTTGAGTCCATTGTCACAAAATTACTCAACTAAAAGATAATCACAGACACCTATTTATGCAATAAATTACAATATTAAATAAGCACAACATCTCATGATGTTTATTGACAAAGAAGATGAGAACAAAAAGTTGCACATTCCTTGGATCTACTTCCTGAGAGGCAGTCATAATTGTTGAAATGAAGTTTTAGAGATTTCCCAAGCCTGTCATCAAAATGAAAAAAAAAATGTTTATTTGTGAAAAACTTTGGTGGCCTAAAGGCCTGGTCTAACCTTTTCTAACCTCCTGCCCATCTGTCACTATGGCAGATGCTGTAGGCCGGGTGTATGGTGTTTGGCAGGAAGGACTGATCAAATAACAGAGATCCCAAGGAAAGGACTGAGGCATCTCATGGTACAGGTCAGCCAGCCAGCTTCAGAGGGTGATTTCTGGGAAGTGTGACAAGGATAATAGACGAACAATTCATTTTCCCAGGAGGAGCAACTCAAGAATACTGCAGCCATGAACACCCTCACCTCTAATAAATCACAGAACAGAGACAGCCATATTAGTAGAAGAAAAGCTAGAAAGGCAGATTAAACTGCTGATTCTTGAGCTATGCTCAACAGGTAGAAAAGCCACTGGGAAACAAATCAGTCTGTGTTTCCATGCTGAGCTCCAGAATACGTCTCACAGAATCGGAACCCAAGAACAAGTAGTAAAGAATAAACACATACAAAGACGTCTGACACTTTCCCCCAAGTGCACGTTATTATTTGAAACACGTCATTAGGCATTCCAAACATAAGGCTCATTTATAAATAACTGATTATTTAGGTCTAAACCAGTTCAGAGAAAAAAGCCGAATCTAAGAGTGTGCCATATACTAAAAATAGCGAAGCAAAGAGTTGACTAAGGGGAAAAAAAATCTTTTAAGTCAGAATAAATTTGTTGCATAAAAACTACCTCTGGGAGATAGTCCAGTTTGCTTAGCTAAAAACATGGTACAATTTATGAACCTGTGCTTCATCACAAGATATGGCGATCATCAGGTGGCTACTGGGGCCTCAGAGTGGCACAGGACAGCAGCAAAGACAGACTATTTATCCTGAGGTCAGTGAAAGACAGCAGACGTGGTCCTGCTGACCCCCATGCTACCCTGTCATTCCTGTAAGCAGGATTAAGGTGAGGCATCTGTGACTTGACATTGAAGAAACAATCAATGCTAAAATAGTCCAAGCATGCCACTGAACAAGTAGAGAAGCAACCATAAAACAACCAGACCCTAGGGCATTGCAGGATCATTATCCACAGTTGCTGTTAATGGTAAAATTTCTAAGAAGTAAAAGAATGATACAGAAAAATTAACTTATAAAAGAAAACAGGCAATGGATATTTTCTGAGAGTCCAGAATTCAAAAGTAGGCAATGAAGCAGGAAGCAGAATATATATATATCCATATATATATATATATATGGATATATATATCCAGAAAACTAAAGGGAGCACAATAGAGAAGAAATGATCCCAGGATTTAGGAAGTGGATTATTAAATTTCCAAGTTCCTTATTGCTAGTCATTGTGTCAACAGCAAAGGAGAAGACAGAGGAGAAAAGATAAGATAATAATGATGACAATGACAATGTCAGTGTCTGGGAAAAAAGAACAGAAAATTTATCTTCTTTTCTGCATACTACAAAAAAAGTAACACCTTAGAACAAATATGTAAAAATGTGTCCTTGTACATCAAACATTATGTCAGTCCTCCAGTGGTCAGTTTGAATTCCTTTACTGCCAATATGAATACTAAGTTTCAGAGATGGCATTTGACCACACATGTTGAAGGCACAGTTCCCAAACTCTTGTGCCTCCATTAGATGTAAATTGCACCTATGTTTCTGTGTGGTCAGATGTAAAATATAACTTCCTATAATCACATATTTGATATATTTAATTTGCTTGAGTGGTTTATATAACTCAGGAAATATTTGTATAATTTATATTTATACTAAATGATTTTAATAAGTGTCCTAGACAAGCAGCATGTTGTCCTCAGTGACAGGGTCCTGAAAGAAAAACCAGTTATCCAAAGATTAAAAGGAAATAAAATAGAGAAGATAAGAAACTTTGGGATAAGAAGATCTTGAAGTAGCTATGTCTTATGCCAAGCAAACCTATTAAGAAGTAAAGGATCTTAAGTACTATTTTCAAGAAAAAATGGACAGAGTTGGCATCATATATCATACAATGGGACAAAATCATCAGGAGACTAATTGAACAATGTTGCACAGAGGGAACACAGGTTATTTCAAGAGCATTACACATGGAGCACAGAACATCGTTAGGACTGAGCACTTCTCCAGTCTCTTCTTGGGGGGAAAGTCATGTCCATAGAAACTGACACCTTAACTCTTTCCAGGTCCTCCCCTCAACCCAAGATCTACACTGTCCATGCCAAGACTACTACTGGGCAAGGACACAGACATTTAATCCTTTTATCCTTATGTGGATCTTTCAGGAAAGTCTTGGATTGACCAGTGTGCCTGTGGGTGGCAAGGGTGTGGGGGTGCTGAACTCTTCTCTTAACAAAACACATTTCAAGAACCTGTTTATTTTCAGATCCTGACAAGATCCTTATACCTTGTTCTTTTGCATTTTTTAGAGAGACTTTACTGAATCACTTTCCTAAAGGATAGGAATAATTATAAAGTGTGATTGGAAACAGAAAGTAGGATCTAAAGATAGCATACTTGAGGAGAAACAACAAGGTTTTCCTGATACATCAGCATTTCATCCTTAGTGGTTTGGGCAGGGTCTGTCACAAACAGGAGGAGGTCTTTTCATCACAGCCAGATTTAGCAACAAAGAGAATTACTTTATAAATACCTGGGATGGCTGGTCAGAGAATTTCCTCACGGTAAACAGTTAAAGGTGGTGGTGGGGAAAGCTGATTGATGTGCTTTGACATGTTTTGGGGTAGGATTGTCAGTAAACAACCACTAGGAAAAAAATATATGTATATATACATATATATGTATATAGACATATTTTTATATTATGCGTTAAAGGTTAAAAATTATAGAACTGAATCAAATAAAAGCCATGCACTTTAAAAAATCAATAACATAAATTTTAACATACTGATTTAGTAAAATCTCTAAGAAAAGAACACAAAGGTCTACAGAAACTCTACAGAGGAAACCTGAAACAAAGCAACAGGACTATTGTTTTCTATACAATATTAGCAGCTGGCACTTCAAGATTCAGGGTCATGAAAAGAGTTATAATTGTTACATCTTGGAAATATTTCATACATGAAAACAAAAAGCCAGATACCACACTGAGTTCTGCAGACATAGTGCAAATGAACATGCACATACATGCACGTATATGAATATATATACTCATATATATTCATGATATATATATATATATATATCACATATATACATATCACTCATACACACACACACACACACACACACACACAACCACACACACAACCACACACACATATATAATCAATTTAAAATCAGTACCAGAAATGCAATTTTCATTATTGGGGCTCACATTACTTGGAGTAGTGGAAAAATCATTACCATACTTGAAAACATAGATAAAATAATGAAAAAAGATAAATTTAGAGGAGTGATGGAAAGGTATTAGAGACATAAGAGGAACGCATGGATGCTGCTATAAACATATTTTATTTGTTAGTGAAATCCTGAAAAATGAAAAAAAAACAATTAATTTTAAAAGGCATAAGAACGCATGGTTTGATTGAAAATTATAACCATTGTACATGGTTGATCTACATATAAAATGGCTTAGGCTTGTCATCAAACAAGACTATCTCAAAGGTTCTCCTTAGAGGACCATATGATAAAATCATTACAATTTCAGGTCTACCTGAGCATTGAACTCAAATGCTCCACCATTTTCCTTACAGAAACAAAATACAAGCAAACTTAAGTGCCTGCCACATGGTAAATTGATGAAAAGATGGAATTTTAATAAAAGCATAAGTAAGCCACAAACATTAGTTTCAATGTAAATCAACCTTAAGAGTTTAATATGTGAAAGAATTCAGTCACTAAAGGCCACATAACAGATGTTTCTATTGATCTTAAATATACAGAATAAGCAAATATATGGAGACAAGAAAGAATGCAGGTGGTGGTGTGGGAAGCTGATAGAAAGGTAATAGCTAAAAGATATGACTACATTTTAATGTGCTAAATCCTAAAATTATCTGCACTGATACTTAAACACATCTGTGAATAGCCAAAAATAACCCCAAGAATTGCCCATTTTAAGTGGATGAATTGTGTGGTATCTGAAGTAGGTCTAACTAGAACTATATCTCAAAGAATTGATGTTTGAAATTCACAACACACCTTAAGGTTTATTAAAGAATAAGTTTACATCAGCTACTAAAAAATACCTAAGCTGTAGTAATATGAATGCATTTAGTAAGAAAACTACATATTTAACTCTAACAGAAAATGTACTTTCTGGCAAGAAAATGAAGATATGAAAAGAATATGGTGGTATCTATAAATAGGTCCAGGTGCATATAAATATGGATATATTTTCATTTGTTTTGGAGACATTATCCTGCTATTAAGCTCAAGATGTCATTAAATTCATAATGTTGCTGAGGCTGGCCTGAACTTAATGATCTTCATACTTCTGTCTCTAAATAGTTGGTTTATAGGCATTTTTTACCACATTAATCCCTTCTTTAATTAAATTATTTATATTGATATAATAGTTGTTCGATATACAGTAGTAAGAGACAGAAATCCATTCCAGGACTATGTGTAGAAGCTGTGTCACAGGCTATTCTTAGCCAGTACAATGTGTAGAAGTTGTGTCACAGGCTACGGCTACTCTTACCCAGTAGCAACTCACAGAAAGTAAAGTGATGCTGGATACATAAAATATGAATTCAAAATATCCAGGTCAGAAACACATTTGCTTAAAGGAAGTATTTTCACAGCATCCTGCTGTTTCCCAACCATTTGTCCCTTAGCTTCCTTTGCTATTCATTCTTTCAATGAGGAGTACTGTGAGACTCTCCACAGCACTGGTGTTCATAAGCCCTCCTCAACAAACGGTTTGCATGTGTATCTCAGTTCATGGTTATAGTTGCAGCATAGGTAATTGAAAACTGATCAACTCCCTTGAAAACATACAATGAAATGGGAGGATAAGCTCAGAGAGTCACCAGTCACCTGCCAATCATAAAGATACCTTGGATTTATCCCAACCTACTCTTTGATATGATGAATTTAAGGTAGCCGCACAATCAGAATATTACCATAAAGTGGCTTTAAGAAAAAAAACATACCTTGAAATACTGAGAAGAGTATAGAAGATGTTTGTTTGTGTGTTTGTTTCTAATTGCTCCTGTGGTTAAATTTTATAATTTTGGTCTTTTTCTACATCATTTTAATATTTTCTCTCTGTTCCAATATGGACCACAATAGACTTATTTCGTATTGTGCTCATGATATGTGTAAGGTATGGTCATGCTGACAACTCCTGAGTCAGCTTGCTTCCATTGCTCTTTTATCTTGCATTGTTCTGGGTATACATAATGTGATCACATAAATATACATATATTGATAAATAAATGATGTGAACCACCTGAATTGAAGGCTGAGTGGCCCATATATGTGAGTGTTATTTCGAGGATCTCTATTCTGTCATACTATCATCTATTTCTGCATACTGTCTTTAACGACTGTAGCTTTGTAATGGGTTTTGATAGGAAGTTGTTTGAAGCCTTCAATGCCTGTTCTTTCTCAAGATTTGGTATACCCTTCACAATTCTTTGTGGTTTCATTTGAACTTTAGAATTTTTCCTATTTACTTGTTAAAGTTTCATTAATATTTTTGTAGGGAATAAGGATACTCTAAATGCATCTCTGGGTAACAAATTTAAAAGTCAGTCTTCCATTGCAAACATAAGATCACCTTATCTTTCACTACCTGAACTAAGCTTTTTTCTTAAGAACTTTACTTTCCAGTGCTGCTGTAAGTGGGCATACTTTCCATAATTCCTTTGGGAGAAATTATTAGTGGGTTGGTACATGATTGATATTTGTGTTGATATATCTTGATTATTCAATGCTGTTATTAGGTAGATGTAGCAGGGTTTTGTTTTGTTATAATCTGACGATCCAGGGTGTCTGCATATAAAATAACGACTTCTGTGAACAGATGATATCTCAAGATTTACTTTAACATTTGAATACTTTTAAGATTCTTGCCTTGAACCTAACTCTGAATTACAACACATTAGGGAAAATATTACCCAATTTTTAAACTAAAAAATCTAAAATATTTACCTAAAAATATCTCTAGAAACAGGAATAGAAATACACACCTTTAATTGCTGTACGAGGGAGGCAGTGACAGGTGGATAGTGGTGAGCCAGAGGCCACTCTGATCTAATGAATTACAGGTCAGCCAAGTATACATTGAAAATTGTGTCTCACATAATACAAAAAGACATGGGAGTTAAAAAGAGAAAAAGAAGAGGAGGAGGAGGAAGAGGAAGAGAGGAGGAGGGAGAAGAAGAAGAAAAGGGGGAGAAAGAAGAATATCTGTATGGATTTCAGTCAGGAGTTACTCCTTTAGTTTGAGAGAGTTGGTGTAATTACACAGGTCTTCATATGATGTTTTGCAAGATACTTTATTAAATACTATCCATTAACCACTTAAAATGGCATAGATTTTCTCTAGGTGTGATTCCTGAGAAAGGGCATTGAGGGCTTCTTCAGCAATGCTACTCCTTAGACAAGAACATTTTGATTAAAAGCAATAATTGTAACTAGTGCATGTTTATACAAATATTGACAATATAAACGAAGCTTGAACTACCAAGAAAGAATAAATGTATCAGAAATACTATCATTAAACAGAAACTCAATCAGAATGAAAATAATTCCCCTGCCAGGTGAGGTGAAACATATTTTTTGGCTAATAAACTGTTTTGGGGGAAATTCCAAAAATCCATCATCATTGTTTGCCCCCAAATATGTCAGGTTTTATAAAAACTATAAGCAGAATTGAATAAAATTGTTTCTAAGAGTAACCAGAGTGATAAACAGCCTTCCTTATCTACTTCTGAGATAATATCTTAGTAAAAAGTATTAGAAAAGCATTAATCTATGAAGAATGTTTATTATTATATAAGATAATCTCTTACAGATTCATATTAAGAAATCATTGGGGTTTATACTTATCCAATATGTGTGTGTTGTGTGTGTGTGTGCGTGTGTGTGTGTGTGTGTATGTGTGAGTGTGTGTGTGTGTTTGTCTCTGTAAATATATATTTAAATATAAGGAAAAGAGACCACAAATGTGAGAGGGAGCTGATTTGGGGCATAAAAAGGTTTAGAGTGAGAAAAGAGAGGGGAAAAGTATGTAATGTTTCAATTAAGTTTTAAATTATAAAATGAGATCTTTGCTTAACTAAACAAGAGAAAAGTATATGCAGTAGGTGAATTTTTAATAATTTTCTTACAGACTTCAATCCAGAAATGGGACCAGTGTGATGTAAAGTTGGTAAAGGAGATGTGGCCAAGCCTGGGGACAATGTGGATCCCACAAAGTGAAAGAAGGGATTCCTGAAGTTTATCTGCTGACCAAGCACATGCTGTAGCACATGTGTACACATACACCTACATACACACACACACATAAACACACACACACACACAATTAATAAATATAGTAAGAAACAATTTTACAAAAGTGTCTGCAACTCATTATTATCCTAGATTTAATAAAATATATGCACTTAAATAATAATAATTAATCCTTATTAAATATATACATTTATATTTAATAAGGATAATAAATATATATTTATAAATATATAAAATCTAGTTCATAGAACTGGTCATATGTTGGATCCCTCCCTTTCCTGCCTCAGCTCCTGGAGACATTGGAGCTTGCAATCAGAGACTCAGCTCACACCTGCTGTGCCAAGACAAAGGCCTACTGCTCTGAGTTCCGCCTTCGAGGATTCCGGAGTAAGATGTGCTTGCTGGCTGGCACAACTGCTAGCAGAAGACATCTGCTACTGACCTCCTCCCCCACCATGGGCCGCACCTCCTACCTCTCCCAGGAGCTGAGACCTGCAGGACACCTATAGCCACTGCCCTCAAGAACTCAAGCCAGGCTTTCCTGACTCTTTCCTGACTCCTCCCGAATTGTTTAGGTTATGCAAATGTCACTGTAACCTAGAGATCCAGTCTTGTGCTTTCCCTGTGCACTTATAAATACCGAACCCCAAAAAAGTAAAGTCGAAGCTTTGATTGGGATGCAACTTGGCTTCGTGTTCTTTTGTTCTCGAACTCTTGTGTTTCAGGTCTTTCTTCTCCCTTAGGTCGAGAGAGAACCCAGTTTGTGAAACTGCGGGACAGTTTCAGTCATACATCAGCTTGACGTCTTCATCTAGAATATAACAAGGAAGAATAAAAATTATTGCGATGAGTTGGAGCATAAATTCTCTGCATGTCTAAAATGAGGAAGGGACACATTTTAACAGCCTGCTAGTACTTATGCCAAACAAGTGGTCAGAAAAAGTTTTTAAAAATATATGAGATATGCTCATGAATGTTTCACAATAATGTAAAATTCTAATGTGGCATAATATCCACCCAGACATGAACACATGAGATTCTTTTCTGAAACTGTACCAAAATGCTTGTTCAAATAGACAAAGTTTACAGGAGAACAGACCGAACATTACAAGTTATATTCCTGTTGTGATGTCAGATCCTCTGTGCAGAGTCCATCATGGCCTTGGTGGAGACAGAATGACATGGTTCCTGACACTGAGATAGGCCAGTAGGCTTAGGCCTCCATGAGAGTCTATGACGGCTGTAAGCATAAGGATTGTTTGTATAATATTGTATGTGTTTTACTTTCCTCCTTTAAGAAATGTTCTCCCTGTTAATGTTAATTATTCCATGATAATCAGAGACATTATGAATTCAGGAGATGAAGTTGTGGCTAATATTTTAGAAAAGTGGTAAATGCTGGGACCTTCGGGATAGCCCTTAAGGTTGGGGAACTCTAAAATCATGAGTTTGAAAATGTATAATCTTTCAACTATACAAAAATAAGGATGAATATGAATTATATGATGGGCTTCACAAATTTAATGTCAAACAGACAGCTACACTATGTGCCAAATTGTCAGAAAGATACTAAAGAAGAAGATGAAGAGGTTTAGGGATTAGTGATTGCAGAAGATCCCACTCAGCTAAGATTTTCCTTGTCATTTATGCTTTCAAAGGCACACATATTCCTGAATTCAGGATCAGCCTGGGACAGAACAAGGTTAGGCCCAGGTGTGACAGACATAGTAATTTCGGGATGGTGTCCCACTGAGCTAGCTTATTGTCTGTGCTTAACAGAAGCAGGTATGTCTCTGAATTCCTTTGCAATGTCAAAAGAAAATGTGTGCTTGCTTCCTCCTAAGAATTAAGGGGCTGGGGTCCCAAGATGCTGATTGGC